>JAPVCG010000028.1:49039-107042 GCA_029606305.1 Paecilomyces fulvus
AACAATATATAGAATTGTGGGCTACTTATTCTGGAGGTATGACTCAATCCCGAGGATTATAGATCTAACGACACTATAAACTCCAGTCATATAAAATAGCCTCTAGGTCAAGTCCTGTTTGAGTTTGATTCATATTGCATTGACATCAGAGACCCCTCGCTTCTCTTTCTTTCCGCCACCCGAGACCACGCACAAGTACGAGGAGGAGGACTGGAGCAATGGATATAACGGTTGCTCCAACATAAGTATACGTCCAGCCTCTTCCAAGAACGTTTATCATTGGATGGACTATCGCCGTTGCAGCAGCGCCGAGCAGGCAGCGTACGAGATTATTCGCTGCCATGGCAGTTGCTGGTGTTGAATAATATAGATCGACGATTAGTACGTTCATCACATTATACGCTGCTGTAATAGCAAAGGACTCAATGAAAAGGAGCGCGAGCGGAACGGCTATTGGGATACCTTCCGCCATAACCCAGCCATAGATGGTGATAACGACAGCCCCAAGAAACTACCCGGAAAATAGATGTCAGCAGAGCTTAATTTTATTTATTTCTTTTTTTCTTTCTTCTTCTTCTTCCTTTCCAATAGCAAGTCATCTGGATAAGAAAGTCTTAAAGGAGGACATCGACCTACCATCATTGGCAATGCAATTTGCAACCTAGCCTTCTCGATGGGGAAATCTCTGTTATCCTGTTTCTGGCCTTCCACCACAGGGGTTCCGGCAGCAGCTTTAAGCCGACGGTAGTTCCAGTCGACCAATGATCCATTGAGTAAGGTACTGCACAAGGTCCCTAGTCCGGCAGGAACAAATACAAGACCAATTCCTAAATCATTGAGGCCGTATATCGACTTAAACTGTGATGGCATGCTTGAGGTAACCGAGTAATAACTAGCGAAAACAACGCCATTGGCAGCAAGAACAAGGCCTGTAGGAAGTTGAAACAAGAGGCGCAACGTGAAGAAAGGATTCGGAAATTTATATCCTCGTTTGGGAGCGGGCTTGTGGTGCAATACGGTTTGCTGCTGCTGACTGAGACGAATATTGTCAATTGTCCGGCGTCTTCGTAAATAATCCAATAGCGACATATTCCAAGGCGGCGGTGGAATTGAGCCGTCACCAACGACGGCACGGCATGTTTCAGGATAGAAGAGAAAGAATGGAATGCAGAAAACACTGGCGGCGACGGCGAGGAACCAAAACACCGCGCGCCAGCCCAGATATTGACTTAGAAGTCCGCCAATAATTGGGCCCAGGGAGGGCGCTAAGATTGTGCCAATCGTCGTGAGCGCGAGGTAGGTCCCCCTCTCAGCAGAGGTAACTACATCTGCAGCTACCGCAGATGCAAGAGCCACAGTACCGCTACTTCCAGAGCTTTGGATAGCTCTAAAAACTAGTAGCAATGCGTAGCTATGCTGTGTCGCAAGAGCCACATTTGCGCAAATATATATCACGAAGCATATAATATAAGTTGGGCGTCGTCCTGCTGTATCTGCAAAAGAACCCATGAAAGTTGGTGCGAGACCTTGACAAATCTACAGTCGACTGTGTCAGATAAAACATCCCTAGATTTTCACCTGTTGTTTGGACGATATGCTATCATACCATATATGTCGTGATTGTCAAATTAACCTGAGCATTGTTGACTCCGAGGTCCGCTGCGATGGAATTCAAGGCAGGATAATAGATATTAGCTGAGAAAGGAGAAAATGTAGATGCAATAGCGGCTGCGAGAATGATAAGTCTTTTCTGACGGCTGGTAAAGATGGAATATGGTGGAGAGGATCTTCGTGCTTCAAGTAACGGTGTTGCCTCTGTTGTAACTTCAGGGGTCCTTGCCTCTGCGGTTACTCCCACTTGCGTTTCCATGAATGCTTGATTTGTGATTATTTATTCAAATACACGAAAACCAGATATAAAGAAGCATAAAAAAACCACAGCTGTCACTCAGAATAATGGTGTGAGCTAATACTTTTTGGAGTTTGGTCCCAATTAATTTTCTTTTTGCCCATGAGTTTAGTAGCCTCGGCGATTTTTAATCAGAAGCATCGCGGACTATTTGAAATATGAACCGAATACTTCGAAATGACAACTAGGTGGAATGAAACCTAAGTTCCTATAGTGGAACCCTTAACTAAGAACTTTCTGTTGGCACCATCTCCCACAGTCTCCATCGAATTCTATCCAGGGAAAGGTGACATAATATAGTCGGATTAGAACCATTCTGATATTATTATGTTCCTTAAGTTCCTTACAGACTATGGACCAAGGCTATGATCTTCGGTGGAGTCTAAATCGATTCTGTTTACAAAAGAACCTTTCGCAAGGGTAAACACTTAGGGTTATCCACACGATATGATTCACAGAGATTTCAAGCAATTAGTGGATACTCAACACCAAGGAATGCCCACAATGGTGCTGTGACAACTTATCATAAACTAAACTAGAGCGCTAAAGTTGGTATATTCTCACGAACAAGCAAATCCACGAAATGGGAAACTTTCATGTGATCTAGTTGGAGAGAGGAGGTGATGTTTTCAATCTCCTCCATGGTAAACATGAGGGACATGTTCCTGAGAAACTTACGCTTGACAGCTGCAGCAGTATGTGGATTTGCAACGTGGCCTACCGGGAATTCAACCAAAACTTCATCAATCACTTCCCCGTTGATGAGGTGCACGGTGACACCACAAGCTAAGCTCTTCTTTCCGAGGTCCATATAATCATGGGTAAGCTGGTCGTCAGTCCGAATCAAGATTCTGTCTCTTAAGATGTTGAGAACGGAATCGTTAGCCCATGGGCTATTGTCTAAGAAGTCTTCAGGCTCTGGCACTTCACCTTTCAAGAAGGCAAGGGCGACCAGGTACTGCATGCAATGATCTCTATCAGCGCTATTCCGTAGGCGTCCTGATTTGTTGATTATCATGTTTGCCGCAGCATTCGTTCGGATTTCGATGCTTTTAATATCCTTATCTGCCGATAGGGAGCGCTGACGCAATATCTTGTGAATAATCAATGCGGCTTCGACAGCAGCCACGCCATGTCCCTCGACTGGCATAACCTTAAAGAACACATGTTCAATGACCCAAGTGCTGTAATTTATGGGAAATGTGAATTCTTTCCCTCCAAACATGGTGGCATAGAATCCCCATCGTGGCATGGTCAAAACAGTTGGAGAACCTGGTTGACCCTCTCGAACTAAGAACGCCAATTGCACTGCTTTCATGCAAGCCTCCCCGGCAGCCCATCCCTTTCGGGGAGTCGTATTTGAACCCGATCGGTAGACACGTAATGGATGTCCATCCATCCAGACATGGGATATAGCGGCCATGGTATGAGTCTCTGTTAGTCCCAATAGCCAACAGACAAGAGCCGTTGAAGCCAGTTTGACCAGAATAACATGATCGAGTCCATGTGAATTGAAAGCGTTATGGAGCAGAAAGCATCCCTGAATCTCGTAGGCCTTGATAATTGCCGTAAGAAGGGTTCTGATTGTGAGTGGAGGACCCGTATGTACTAGCTTTCCACTCTCGACAGATCGACTCAACCAATCCATAACGGCCAGGATTGCACCGATATTGTCTGCATGCGTAATGAGAAAGGCTTTATAATTAAGGGACATACAACTATACCTGAAGGATGGCCCCAGTCTGCACCCGCAATTGCATCATTATGATCCAAGTAACGTATGATCGTGGCCATGTCGAACGCTCCCTTGATAGGGTCCGTTTGATAAGCAGTTCCGGGAAGTCTGAAACCATCAAATGTAAATGTCCTAGGTATCGCCGGTCCAATTAATTTTCGGCAACTCTCACTTTTCCATACTGTTTCTATTGCGCAGCCGACAGCATCGGATAATGCTATTCGCGCATTTTCCCAGGCTTTTTCGCTTTCTATTCTATATCTAAAAACATACTCAGTGATGTCGACAATCACTGAATCGTACTTCTCTGTAGACATGATAGTAGAGGAGATTGCAAGGAGCGTGAGAAAATGGCAATTTTGCGATAACTGACAGAAAACGTATACCTTATGTCTTTCGATGGAATTTTCTCAGATGAGGCTTGCCCGAACAGTACTCTTAAAGATCATGTAGCCCCTATATTGTGCGAATGTTTTATTACCGGCAAATTAGAACTCCCCGAGGATAATGAGTTAACGCATGAGAGTAATGTTCCGCAATATGGCGTACAAAAATCTAGATAAAGAACAGAATTTCCCGCACATTTATGATGGCGAGCGTGTGTACTCAGGTTATTTGTGAAGCGCTAGAAGAGTCACATTGGAAATCGTTCTATAATCACTTATCTAAGGAGCTAATCTACTACAGACTCCCTGCAATATGCAGACTTTCAGAAGGCTTTTGTTAGGAAGTGCTACGTGTCTCCTATGGTGTCTTCATATAATGATAGGCCCAACCTGTGGCATTGAGTCCAATGCCACCCACGGTCTAGGCTATTGCCCTCGAATTTCATATTATATTTTGGCGTAACACGTAAGGACCGCCACGGAAAGTTCCCACCTAACGGATAAGTATCCTGGGCTAAGATAATTGCTAGAGAATCTAAGGAATATCTGGGGTAGGCGAATAGGCTGAAAATATCCATTGTATATATGAGTCTAAATTCATAAGTACAGGCCGCCTTCAAATAGACCGGTAGGATCTGTAATGTAGTATCAATGGAGATCATAAGGAGGTTATAGCTTAAGCGAGAAGTTGCACAAGGGTTCGGTATTTCCAGTATATATATGGGAAGGTCGAAATAACTTTCCTCGCTTAACTGGCTGGTGCGTTATTGAAAGTGAAAACTGGTATCAGAAGCCGGGATACACTCACGCATATATTCCCGCCAATGTGCCATGATCCCTATTATACGCTGTGCTAGCATCGCGACAGGGATGAAATCAGGGTCAAATCCACTAGAATCAATTAGTGAATAGTTAACAGTATTTGGGGGCAGGGGGCTACAGCATTTCTCTCGGACGGATGGATACTCACATGGCGGAGAAAACAAAATTCCCGTAAAAGTCAGCATTGGCAGAAAGGCCTCGTGACTTGAAATAGTCGTCTGTAGATGCATGGATCTCGATACTCTTCGCTATTTCAATGAGTGGGTTTGATGTAGCATTAGAATCCTCCAGCAATTTCTTGATTGGAATTACTCTCGGGTCAGTGCCCTTGTATGTTCTATGCCCATAGCCAAAGAGTTTGCGTTCGCCTCTTTTGACTTGCTCAAGAAAATCAGGCACTCTCTCGACGGACCCGATTTCCTGCAGAGCTCTATGGGCAGCTTCGGTGGCTCCAAAATGAAGCGGACCGTATGCAGCTGCCAGGGCACTTATCAGACAAGAGATGGGATCTGCTAGAGAGGAGGCGCAGACAAGTGTGGCAAAAACAGAAAGTGCCATTCCATTATCACAGCTCAAGGCGGCAAATCTGCGGAAGCACGACAGTTGCAGAGTATCGGGACGTCCTGACACACGATCTACCATCCCCATCATAATGAACAAGTTTTCATAGTATGAATTCTCAGAAGAGGCGGGGACAAACGGTATATCTTTCCGATGGGAAGCGACAAGTCCCAGTACGACAGCGTATGCTGAAACAGTCTTCAAGATGCCAAGATCAGTCTGGGCTGTATTTCCCTGGTATATATTGCCGCCGTTAGCAGCGGGGATTGACTCTGGGTCAGAAGCAATATAAGCAGCGAGTCCAGCTATCACCATTGGCATAGGTGAAGTGGACCTTCTGTAACGTCGATTAATGATTAGCCAACAGCTTTGGCGAGACAATAATATAATCCAGACGACTTTACTTACGGAAAAGATCGAATGGCCTTTACCACATTCTCCGGAACGTTCTTCATATAGTTTGCAAGTGTATTACTGAGGTCATCCTTCTGAACTCGCGTTGGATATTTCCCCCATACAAGGAGATGAAACAGTTCTTCGAAATCGCTGTCCCATAGCTGATCCAAACTATACCCACGGAAAAGTAGAAGTCCACTGTCACTATTTCTGGGGCATATAATACGAATATCTAGTCAGATATTAAGTTCGTAAAACACCATTAAGAAAGAGACAAAAATAAACAAATAAAAAAGACCAACATACGAAAAACTGATATCTGTTTCAACAACTGTCGTGTTCTGCAGACCCGGATCATGCACACGAAGACCACCATCAACTTTATCAGCAGGATCTGATCCAGATACGGGCGCCTTTATCTTCTTGAAGGCTGTGGCGGCAATTGCATTCCTGTGGATTGGGATTTCATAGTTCAGAGATGTTCGTGAGTCCTTCACGAAAAGTGTACCAGAAGACATCTTTTTCTAATGAAATATGATTATTGTGAACGAACAAGTGTCTGTAAGCTGTTCCTTTTTATGTACCGCTGAAACTGTTGTGTATATATATTTTGAAACCAGGCGGCGCTTCGGAGGGGCGATGTTAACCCAGTACATATATTTTCCAAAATATGGACTGGAACTTGGGTGCCTAGATCTATGATTAAAGGACCGGGTCCATATATTAATTGACGTAATTGTCAATATTTCCCGAGCATGTAATTCGGAGAATAAAATATAAGCCGTGGTCATAAATTCTGCGGCCGAGTATTATACACCATGAAGCCGAATATCAGAGTCGGAAATTATTCAGCTAAGGCTAGCTGTCCTGATATCCATAAACCAAAGGAATAAAAAGAAACAGGTATAGATTTCTAGTATAACCAATGTTGGATGCACGGAACTTTATGGGGTGCATTGCGTTCTATTTCCCTATCTACCATGGCGGATCATTCTGAGAAAAAGTCCCTTGGTTATATGAAAGCTAGGCTCCTTCTGAATTCCCAAATGAAGCATGCAATCTTCCAACAGTTAGAGAAATGCTGATACTTGACAAAGTTCCCTTAATGCTTTGGTGATACGATTGACATTCTTTGTATCGCTGGGGATCTCGTGACCTTTCTCGTGCAACACTAGAGTAGAGTTCGCAGAGTCGCACAGCTCATGTAGTTTGAGGGAGAAGTTGTAGATGAAATCCTTTTTGCCAACAACATGAAGCGTCGGGATGCGGACAAGATCTTGTAGGCCCTCTTCGACTATGAGGTTGCCGTATGTATCCATTCGAAATGGTGGAGGAGCGTTCATAAAGACAGCGCAACGGAACGGAAGAGCATCATTGGGTCTAGTTTTTGCGAGATGAGCAAGATAGCCGAATGCCAATGTACCCCCGTGAGAAAAGCCGATGACGCCGTCGAACGGACCTTCCTCCTCGATAACATCCGAAAGGTACCCGTAGGCATCATATAGTGACTCATCGTCGTCCTCAAGAGTGCGTGGCCACTTGTAGAAAGAGAAATAAGGGCCTTCGAATATCCCCTCGATACCTGGACCTGGCCCGCATTCTACTTCACCTTCAATGAAATGGAACGAAGCCGTGCTATCCTTTTGTAGTTCGCGTATCAGTGGGGCTTTATCGTGTCAGTCAAGAAAAAAAGGTATTTGTTTAAACAAATGTTGCTTGCCTAGTTGCGACTGAAGAATCTGTTACATGAACTATTGATTAGCCAGGAGGATATTGCTGAACAGCAGATCAGCAGGCAGACCATACCTGTATGCTAGTTCCTGCTCCATGAAGGCAAAGGAACTTCACCTGTGGCATTGTCTTGAGCTCTTAGAAGGTTATCTGGAGAAAGCGCGGGCAGTTTCTATCCTAACATCTTTTCCAGATCGACTTGTAAGCCATGACACACTTCTGGTAGTTATATTCCGAGTATTCTGAAGTTAAAATTTCCGATTCATTATCAACGTAGCTTGTTATCCCGTAAAATATGCTAAGCTAGTATGGAATCCGATAAGAGGGGCAAGGGTAGGCAGAAAAGCCCCGTCCCGTCTACTATGATCTCTATGGTGACCGTGATGTTTAGAAAGTGTCCGGCTTATTGTACCGGGGTCATCGAATGTAGACCCACTGCAGGAAGCTTAGGGAAATCGGAAGATTCTTTTTACCAGGATAGAACTGCACTTCTATGCGATGACCCTTCAGGAAAACTGAGTTGGGAACTGGACGGTTGGTTTTCACATTATACTAAAGGGTCCACAAAGTATCTCACTTCCACTTAGTCTTCTACAAGGTGTTGCATCATTGACCACCCACAAGCAACCTAGGGTCCATTATTATATGACGTGCAAGGATAAGAAGATGGAAGATTGCCTCGAAAACAGTGGTAGAATGACACATGGTGTCGCCGATGCTATGGGAGATAAGACAATGCCCATTGCCATTGTTGGAATGTCATTCAGAGGCCCAGGTGATGCTACAAATGTTGAAAATCTGTGGAAAATGATATCGGAAGCTCGAGAAAGCCGCAGTCCTATTCCACAAGAGAGGTGGAACAATGATGCATTTTACCATCCCGATCACAAGCATCATGGGACTGTGAGCATCCCCTCAGTCGCTTCGAAATCTTTCAGAAGCTGATTTTAAATGTGTAGCATAATGTAAAAGCAGGGCATTTCTTCAAAGAGGACTTATCGCGCTTTGACGCGCCTTTTTTCAGTATGACGAGCACAGAGGCTGCAGTTCGTATATACTTCTTATTTTGAAGAATCAAACTCACTGGTGCAGGCTCTTGATCCTTCGCAGCGTCTTCTCCTCGAATGTACATACGAGGCGCTGGAAAATGGTCAGTTCCGACAGAGAATTTTTCAAATGAGCAACTAACCTGATCCATCATTATAGGGGGAATCCCAATGGAAAAAATAGTGGGCAGCAAGACTTCTGTCTTCGTTGGATCATTCGCTACAGACTATACGGACCTGTTACTTCGAGACCCCGAGACGGTGCCTATGTACCAATGTACGAATGCCAGCCAGTCACGAGCTATGATCTCAAATAGGCTATCATACTTCTTCGACTTGCATGGCCCTTGCGTGACTGTTGATACAGCTTGCTCTGGGAGTCTAGTAGCACTGCATCTGGGTTGTCGGAGTTTGCAGACAGGCGACGCCAAGTGTTCTATTGTGGCAGGCGTGAACGTAATCCTCAATCACGAGTTTATGATCACAATGTCCATGATGAAGTAGGAACTATTCTTCTGCCAAGATTATAATGAGCCTTTTACTAATTATTGCCAAGATTTCTTTCCCCAGACGGTCGCTGCTATACATTTGATGACAGAGGAAACGGCTATGCTCGGGGTGAGGGGGTAGGCTGTGTTATCCTCAAGCCCCTAGTAGATGCTCTGAAGGATGGCGACATCATCCGTGCGGTCATCAGAGGGACGGGCTCAAACCAAGATGGCAAGACATCGGGAATCACTCTGCCGAATCCTGTTGCCCAAGAGGCCCTCATCAGAGACGTATACGAAGCAGCAGGCCTTGATCCAAAAGAGACAACCTACGTTGAGGCGCATGGTACAGGAACTGCCGCTGGGGATCCGATTGAGACAAGAGCTCTATCCAATGTTTTTTGTAGAGATCGGCCATCCGACGACCCTCTCCTCATAGGCTCCATCAAGTCAAACGTTGGTCACCTGGAAGGCGCAAGTGGTATCGCAGCAGTTATTAAAACAGTCCTCATGCTCGAAAATGAGATAATTCTCCCGAACAGAAATTTTGAGAGTCCGAATCCCCGCATTCCCTTCCGCGACTGGAAGCTGAAGGTGAGGAATTCGGATACCTAGGGTTTGCGAGATTGTTTGCTGACGCGTAGGCGACAGGTTCCCTTGTCCGTGCAGCCTTGGCCTGCAAGAAGCCCACACCGTGCTTCGATCAATAGCTTCGGATACGGTGGCTCAAATGCCCACGCAATTATCGAAGGTGCATGGAGCTACCTGCACGATCGAGGAGTGACGGGCCCAGTGAGAGGATCGAAGTTTCTTCGTTCCTTGAGTGAAACCATCTGGCATCGCTTGGATGGAATTATCAGTTACCCGCCTACAGAAGGAGAACCTGCCATAAAACCTAACACGCACCATGCCAATGAAAATTTCAGCAGCCTCGTCACTAGCAGTGGAAATTGCCAAGTTCAGCTAACGTCCAACGAGACTCAGAGAACGAAACTGTTCATACTCTCCGCCTTTGACGAGGCTGCCGGTAACCGGCAGGTGGAGAGTATGATAAGATATCTTAGTGATCGTTCGACACTGGAAGATGGAAGATTCCTAGACGACTTGGCATATACCCTGAACGAGCGTAGGACTAAATTCATATGGAAAGCTACTATCCAAGCAAAATCAATCGTTGAGTTAAAGGAAGCCTTGGGAAAATCACCAAGGTATGTTAAGTCGTTTAAACCGCCAGCACTTGGCTTCATCTTTACAGGTCAAGGTGCACAATGGTGTGGCATGGGGCGTGAGCTTCTAGCAGAATATCCCGTGTTCCAGTCAACCATCAAGAGAATAAGTGCATACCTTGAGAGTCTGGGTGCACCGTTCAATGTTGAAGGTAAGTAGTGGAGCGCGACCGCAAAGAAGAATAAACCTAACGTTAATAGCGGAAATAAACATGGACCCGAGTATCTCACAAATCAACTCTGCTCTCTATAGCCAGCCTATGTGCACAGCGATTCAGATTGGCCTGGTTGATCTCCTTGCTTCCTGGGGGATAATGCCAGCTTCAGTTACTGGCCATTCTAGCGGGGAGATTGCAGCAGCCTACACGATTGGAGCACTATCACTCGAAGATGCAATGGCAATAGCTTACTACCGGGGCGTTGCTGCGCAGAGTATGCAGGAGAAGTCAACAGTCAAAGGCACTATGATGGCCGTAGGGATGTCAAGCGAAGATGCAAAACCTGTCCTTGCTTCTCTGACGACCGGAAGGGCAACAGTTGCATGTGTAAACAGCCCTAACAGCATTACCGTATCCGGAGATGAGACAGCGATCGAAGAGCTTCAAGCAATCATGGACGAAAGGAAAATATTTTACCGCAGATTAGCGGTAGATGTTGCGTACCACTCTCATCACATGGCCCTGGTTGCCGACACCTATGCCGACGCCATTTCTGAGATTCAAACACGCGAGGTTGGGGACATTGAGTTCTTCTCGTCTGTCACGGGGAAACAAGCCACAGCAGCAGACCTGGGACCCTCTTACTGGGTCTCTAATCTTCTCGGCCAGGTTAAATTTGCGAACTCCGTTCGTCTGCTGTGTCTCCAAACAGGGGCTGAAAGGAAAACACGGCGACAGGGCCAGAGCAAAAAAGTCAACATGCTTGTAGAAATAGGTCCCCATTCTGCTCTCGCCGGGCCGATCAAACAGATCCTTCAAGCGGAGCCAAAGTTGAAAGACTCAGAGATAACTTACATCTCCGCCCTGATCCGCAAACAGAACTCTGTCACAACGGTTCTAGACCTTGCAGGAAAGCTGGCAGCTCACAACTATCCGGTGAACTTATCTACTCTGAATCGACCAGTTGGCGCTGAAATCACTAGCATTGTGGTCGACCTTCCATCATATCCTTGGAACCATTCAAATACCTACTGGGCGGAGCCACGCATCAGTAAAACGTTTCGAACCAGGCAATTCCCCCGCACCGACTTGTTAGGAGCTCTAGACAGGAGCTCCAATCCATGGGAACCTCGCTGGCACAACCATATTCGACTATCCGAGAAGCCCTGGGTATTGGATCACAAGATCCAGTCAAATACTGTGTATCCAGCTGCTGGCTTCATCGCCATGGCAATAGAAGCGGTATATCAGCAGAGGAAGGACAACAGCTCAAAGCCAATCAGTGGTTTCAAACTGAAGGATGTGAATATTGGCTCTGCCCTTCTTATCCCTGAGGAGGAGGAAACCATTGAGACTCTGGTTACACTCAAACGACACTTTGACCACGCCCGAAGCCCTGATACATACTGGAACGAATTCCATGTATACTCCGTGACAGCAGCTAATACTTGGACGGAGCACTGCCGTGGTCTGGTTACCGTACAGAGAGAAGAAGAAGTTCACCCTGATGATACTAGAACGATGTCCACTGAACAAGGATATCTTCGCGACGTATATACGAACATAGAGCGAAATTGTGTGCGAGAATTCGACATGGAAGAATTCTATACGCACCTTGCGTCCATTGGCCTGGAGTATGGGGAAACTTTCTCCAGGGTTTTAAGGGCGAAATCTGGACACGATCTTGCCACCGGAACGATTACCATTCCTGATACAGCTGCGGTTATGCCTCTGGGCTATGAACATCCCTTCATTGTTCACCCTGCAACATTAGATGGTGCATTTCATCTGGTTTTCTCGGCTATGTCTGGTAAGGAGGGATTTCTTGAGGATCCGGCTATACCAGTTTTCGCAGACGAAATATTCGTATCGTGCGAGATTCCTGCTGAGCCGGGACGGGAGCTCAATGTCTGCACATTGCTAAATGAACGCAATCAACGCTCATTAAGGTCCTCAATTTGGATTACCGATCCATATAATCCCGAGGGTGGGCCTGTTGTCACTTTCACGGACCTTCATTGGAAGGTTCTTGAGAAAGAGTTCAAAGAAAAACATCTAGGGATTGATGAGCGAGTGGCATATTCGCTCCAGTGGAAGGCAGATGTTGATATGATGGCTCCTGCGAACCTATCTCGCATGCATACTGGGCTTGTGCCAAGGGATGTACCTTCTAGACTCAAGGTACTAGATCAGGGTGCAGTTGATCTGTTCGAGAGGGCCTCCGAGCTCATTTCGGACAGTGAGATATCTCAGATGACCAATTATCATAAGTCACTATGGAAGCATATGCAACATCTAGCTGATCTGATAGTGCCCTCAAGTGAACATACAGTGAAAGATAACACTTTATGTGATGATGCATGTCTAGCAGATAAGGAACAATTAATCGAGAAAGACCATAGCAACTGCAGTGAAGGGATTCTTCTCCGTCGTATCGGGGATTCTCTGCCAGACATACTCCGGCAAAGACTTGACCCGTCAACACTACTTGAGAGGGAAACTCTTCACAGATACATCAGAGAAAGTTGGTCGGCAAATGGCATACACGATGCCGCTGCTGACTACTTGAGTCTGCTTTGCCATAAACATCCCGACCTCTCCGTCCTAGAAATAGACGGCGGAATAGGCAGTGTAGCCAGCAAGGCCGTGCCTGCCATGATGGGCCCGGAAGGGAGTGATATGCCAAACTTCGTGCAATATATGTTGACCAGCATGCAAGCGTCGAGACTTGAAGTTCTCAAGGCAGAGAATGCGCCTCTGATTAATCCAATTTCAATCAAAGAGCTGAACATGGCAGAAGATCCTATAAGGCAGGGGTTCAAAGAGGCATCCTTTGATGTTATTATTGCTCCCGCTCAGATAGCTGCAAATGACTCAAGTGTGGCTGTGCTACGGAATGTCAAAAAGCTTCTCAAAAATAAGGGGAGGTTGATTATTCTTGGGACGGCCTGTATACAACCGTCATTGCTGCTCATGCTTGGGGTGTTCTCAGAGTGGTGGGAAGCTCAAGGTGGCTACTCATACACGGCTTCGGATGAGGAGTTGAGAAAACGTTTGGGACAAGCCGGGTTCAGTGATACTAAGCCCTTGACCATAGACAGTGACGGTGCACCAGGGCATAAAACCTCGATTATTGTTGCTCGACCGGCGCTACCAACATTAGTTAAGCTAACTGACATAGTTGTTATCACGGGAGAAGACGATGAGCGCCTTCGGATCGACGTCACGCACCTTCTGAAACTCTTTGCTGGAATGGGCGTACGGGCCAATGTAGCTACCCTCGAAGACGTTGAACCGGCTGGTGAAACGTGTATCGCCATTTGTGACTTGGAGGGAAACGTCATGAGCAATCCTTCCGAATCTGTGTTTGAGAAGATTAAGAAAATATTTCTTCAAAGCGAGGGGACACTTTGGGTTACTCGTGGTGGTGGTAGTTTATCATCACAGAATCCAAGGGCGAACATAATTGCTGGGTTTGCAAGAACCGCTCGAGCAGAGAACGATGGATCGAAGATCGTTACCCTCGACCTTGACGCAGAGAGCCAGCTGTCTCCAATAACGACAGCGGAGGTCATATGCTCTCTTTTTGAACATGTTTTTGCCTCCGCCTCTTCACCAGAGAATGTTGACGCTGAATATGTTGAACGAAGAGGAAGAATTATGATTCCTCGGATAGTCGAAAATAACCCTCTGACCAACAAGATACTCAGCATCAGAAATCCAATTCCTGAGCTGCAACCATTCCAACAACCTGGCCGCCCTCTCGTCCTAGACGCGTCCCGACAGTCTCTGACCGATATGCAGTTCGTTGAGGATAAGCGACTGTCTGGGGAGCTAGACAAAGGTAGTATTGAAATTGAGGTTCGCGCCGCAGGATTGACGGCAAAGGATGTGATGATTGCTTCTGCACAAGCTATGCCTGCACCACTCGGTACCGAATGTAGCGGCATTGTAACCAAAGTGGGCAAAGAAGTACATTGGTTTGCTCCAGGAGACCGGGTGGCCGGTTTTGGGAACGGAACTGTGTGCAATTTATACCGCGGCCGGGCTACTTCATTCCAAAAGCTACCTGAAAATATGCCATTCGAGATTGCAACGAGCCTTCCAGTGGCCTTCGTGACCGCATACCATGCTGTTCATAATATTGCCCATATGACCTCAAAAGATAGAGTGTTGGTACACTCTGCAGACACCACCATCGGGCATGCTGTTCTTGAAATCTGCCTGTCTGTGAGTTCAAGAGTCTTCGCCTCCGTTTCCACATGGGAAGGAAAACGTCTGCTGGTTTCCAAGTATGGGCTTCCGGAAAGGTATATACTTCACAAAGAAGATCCAAATCTGAAAACAACAGCGATGCAAGTAACATCGAGTGAGGGTTTTGATATTATATTCAGCACTACACACGGTTATTCCTCACAACTTGCATGGGATTGTATCGCTCATTATGGACGGTTTGTCAGCCTTGATAGCCGTGATGCCGATTTGAGCGGCCGCCTCGATATGTCAAGCTTCAAGAAAAGTGCTAGCTTTTCTGGATTCAACATATTACATTTCCTTAATCATAAACCACGTGTTGTGGATGAAATTTGGGCAAGTGTAATGCATCTTTTCCGTCGAAAGATCTTGGTGGCATTCCACGAGATCACTACCTTTTCCATCGGGTCTATCGAGGATGCTCTTCGGGCGGTGAAAGAGAGCGATATTCGCAAAGTTGTTCTCGTAGCCAGTCCGGAGTCTACTGTGAAGGTAAATCATGGATTCACGTCTCTGTGCGACTCTTGCTGACTTCACTAGGCTCTTCCTCCGGATATTACCAGTAATTTCCTGCGTGAAGATGCTTCGTATTTGTTGGTCGGCGGCCTCGGTGGTATAGGTCGAGCACTGGCAATTTGGATGATAAATCATGGAGCAAGGAATATCATCTTCGCAAACAGAAGCGGCATGTCGAGGCCAGAATCTCGGATGACAGTCGAGCTGTTGAGAGAAAAGGGAGCCACTGTAGCAGTTTACAGCTGCGACGTGAGCAAGTCTGAGCAGCTTGCCGAACTAGTTGAAGAAAGTTCACAAATAATGCCTCCCATACGAGGTGTTGTCCAGGGCGCTATGGTTCTAAGGGTTCGTATTCCTTTGATTGCTCAAAGAAACAGCGAATTGACGTTTATCAGGATGTGCTGCTTGAGAAAATGACTTTGGCCGATTACAAAGCTGTTACTTGCCCGAAGATCCAAGGAACTTGGAATTTACACAATCACCTCCCCAAGGACCTTGACTTCTTTATCATGCTGTCCTCTGTCAGTGGCATTATTGGAAATGCATCTCAGGCAGCCTATGCAGCCGGAAATGCATTTATGGATGCGTTCGCGGCGTATCGAAATTCCCTTGGACTCCCGGCAGTAACGCTCGACTTAGGTGTCATCACCGGCGTGGGATACCTGGCTTCCAGTGAAAACAGGGACCTTCTAGAGGCGATGGAACGACAAGGTTTCGAAAGTATGGACGAGGAGAAGCTTATGGCTCTTATTCAGAGCACTCTGGTTGAATCGCGCCGTGATGGGGCGCAGTTCCAGACGATCACAGGACTGGGAAAGTGGAAGAAGGGCAACTCACTCCCTGCTTTCGACTCGCCAATATTTTCGCGGTTTCGACGCCTGTCTCTGGATGCTGAAACCAGCAGCAGTGAAGGGGACAGGGCAAACGCCTTCCGGGATTCCCTTGCTCTCGCTAGGACGATCGAAGAGGCCAGTGAGCTTGTATGTGCAGCTCTTGTCACGAAACTTGCTGCACGCAGCGGAATTTCGCCGGAAAATGTAGACCCGTCGAAAACAGTCTCAGAGTACGGTGTAGATTCACTGGTGGCTGTCGAACTTCGTAACTGGATTACTCATGAGATGGATAGTACAGTACCCATTCTGGAGCTTCTCGCCAATAACCCCATGAATAGTCTCAGCGTGAAAATTGCTAGTCGGTCGAAGTTGGTCCATCTAGATGCTGAAAAGGAGTGAGATGTTTTCCGGATAGTCGCAATAACCTGAAATGGACTTGATCCCTGATTGGAACCTTGTGAAATTTTAAGTCTAGTTTTCTCCTTTGTTGTAAGTGAATCATTATCAACTCATCGATCACTCTTTGGCGCACTGCTTGGATAGATCTTTCCTACCACATCGCCCGAACCTGGTTCCCATTTTGTGTTTATTTCCTCTTAATTTAGAAAATAATGTGGATGCTTGTTTATACCTAGGGCTTGCCGTTTAAATAGTATACCATGACTACAGACGTCCATATTATTCACTATATAGAACACTACAGACAGAATTATCCATCAAGCCCCATTTTAAATTGCAATCTCAACACGCTCATTGTGGCATGTGCTCGAAAGGATGCGCCAAGCTCTCCTTGCAAAAAGGCAGTTTGCTGACAGTCCAAATTTCGGTATCCTGATGAATATGTGTTAATTATGTCGGTTTCTCGTAGGCTTTCCTGCAGTACGTACGGGTTGTAAAGTCTTTTTAATCTCTGTATCCAAAGTACCGGCCTTGATAGCAATGATCTCGGGAGCGGCATCCGGGTCATGGGCGATTGGCGAACCACATTCAGAACAAAATACACGGTGTACGGCCTTTCCAGAACTTCCCAGGCCAGCCCAGCTCTTAGTCGGGCCCTTCACCGTGAGCTTGTCTTTAGGAACCACAGCGACCAGCGCTAAGGGCTAAGTCAGTTTGTCTCGACTTGGTACATTGTAGAATCCCACGTACAGTAGGTGGAGCCGCTCTGGCGTTGGCAGTCATCGCAGTGGTCATAGCCCACGAGAAGTGGCTTGTCGACGTCAATGGAGTAGGTGACAGCCTTACACAGGCAGTGACCAGTAAGAGGCATGATGGCGACGTGTGGTCTAAGTCTAAAAGATATTGCGCTTTCAAGGTTCTCGATTCTGAGGACCTTGGATGGAGAATTCCATAGTATTTATACTTCTCGCCGCGTCAAGGCGGACATCATGATGAGATAGATCTTCTTTGACCCGTCTCACAGAGAACATATGCGATTCATCCTGGACTGGCATTATCCTCTCCACCTAATGGGGCAAGAGATTACCTACAGGCTGCTATATTCCAGCCTAAATCATCAGGATTTGTCATTGTCAGTGGGGAGTAAGCACTGATACGTCCTTGGAGGCGCAGGTCTTTATGAACCCCGCGTTGAGCTGAGGTGCTGGCGGGGTCGGGAATGGCGGAAAGTTTGACCCTGCAGATCATGATTCCAAATCATGCTTCATCTCTTGACACCAGAGATTGGCGTTTTATGAATCAGTCTATTCCACCAGAGAGGTCTGTGCGATCGGCCGCTGAATAAGTATCTTGACCGCCCGGCTGAGGCAAGGAATGGGCCCTTTTGATAGCGACCTTCTTTTAATTTGCGAATAACTACTAACTAATATTCAACAATACTTACGTGGACATGATGAGCACGATCTGCATCCTTATCAGGGTTGGCAGATACCATATCCTGCTTCGATTACGCTGGTTTACCTACTTACCTGCAGCGGTCTACCGAGTCACCCCGTTCAATTTTAGGTGTTTGTAATTTCTGTTGCGTGGTCTTGAGGTTTCCCATGAATGCTTATATTGATATAGGTAACTAGTGTTAGTCTCTATGGACCTATGAATAGTAATCTATATGGTGGTGGTAGAAATCACAAGGCACGGGGTTTTGAGTCCAACGTCGCTACCCTTAGCCCCTGTTCAGGTATTTCCTGCAGGCGTTCCCGACCCCTTTGGCGCCTTTTGCGATTTCATATCGTCTGTCATAGAGCGGGAAGATGACAACAGCAAAGAAAGCACCGAATTGCCACATGATGGCCACGGTGGTCCAGCCCCCGAAGAAAGACTTCGTAAAGATGTAGTTTCTATATAGCGGCATCGGCCAGAGGACAAATGTGATCAGGACAATCACGAAAAACATGAGCCAGGCGATGCGCAGCCACCGATACAGTTCTTTCAATGTGCCTTCATCAAAGGGATGACGGACGTCATCCAGACTAAGCTGTGTAGACGATGAGGCTGTGGAAACTCTCAAGGTCTTCTCGTATGTTCCATGGCCGTCCTCGGGATCGTCTATGCCTATTATTTCGGACCGTGCAGTTTCGGATATGCGACGGGTAGAGCCATCGATGGTGTTATTTTGGGGCGCTCGATTCCCCTTGGTATCTTCGACAGTAGATGTGGTGGATGCGTGAAGTTGCGCCTCATCCTGGAGCTCAATGCGAGGGAATTCTCTCCAATCGAATTTGTATGGTTTGTAGAGCGATATCAGAACAGAGTACAAAGCCGGAGAAAAAAATGACCCAATTGCTCCATAAAGAGCCGGTACACCGTTCGCAGTGGTGGTCATATTAACCGCCCCATAGATCGATTTTGCTGTGGCCAACCAGATAGCAAGACCAGTAAAGAAGCCAAGGACAGGTGATAGTGGCGACTAATCTTGTCTGGCCAGACCAGAATAACGTGAAGCCTAAGGGAATAATCCCGGGGCATGAGATAATCGGCCTCAAATAACCGATCCATGTCATGTTAGCGCCACCATAGTTCATAGCTATTGAGATTCCAGTGATGAAGGTAGCATGGAGGACAACAGTAATATGACTCACCCCGACGAGCCTCTTATCTGATGTCTTCGGGTTGATGTAAGTCTTGTACACATCGAACGACAAGATACTACTAACAGCAATCATCGAGGATGATACTGTGCTTGTCAGAGCCATGAACAACAAAACAAAGAATGCCACGAGTCCTTTATCGCCGATCAGAGCTTTAACGACGTAAGGCATGACCATGCCAGAGTTTACCTCTGCAGTAGTCAGGGTACCTGGGTACGTGGGGAAGATGGGTGTGTTATGCAGTGCCCTAGCCGTTAAACCGATGACAGTCCCTAGACCCCATGGTATGCCGAATACAGCCAGGGCAGCGATGTTATATCCTGGAACTGTGGCACTAACTTCAGTCGCGAAGGACTTCTGCCAGAATGCAGTGTCCTGTCATGGTGGCAGTCAGCTATTGAGAACTGCCGAAGGCAGCAGGTGTTGCTTTTAGGGAAAACATATAACTCTCTCACCATAACAACTAGAGCCAGGTTGCCAAATTTCAGGATCAGACCCCAGATAATCGCATTCTTAGACTTCATTGTGAGTAGCGACCCTTTGTAGTTCCCCTGAATATAGTTTTCGGAAGCCGTGGCCATCACCTTCTCATACAGCCCACCAAGCCCACCTACCGCAGGGTGGGTCAGAACAGAGAGGGTGAAGTACATTATGAGGATCAAAGCCACGGTCGTGTGAAGGAAATCGGTAAGGAAAGTTGCCTTAAGACCACCGACTGCAGTGTATAGGACCACTAGTTAATCGAAACGCCATTAGATAATCCACCTCCTTCAGTTTCCCGCCAGATACAGGAAATGGATATTATGTCTTACCTCCGAGAGGGATAAGAATCGTCGCTGCAACAAAGTTCATGCCTGATACCCCATGAATAAGTTGAGAGCCTGTCAGGATCATCGAGGCACATCCGAAAACGTTGTTTGTGAGGTTCAGTATAATAAAGACGACATGCCCAATGTTTCCGTATCGCATTCGAATGATTTCAAGTGAAGTGCGGGCATACGGGACGCGGATCTTAGCCATTACACCCAGTGCTGCCATCAAAGCGATTTGGAAGCACAGGCCAGATCCCCACCACTATAGGCATTTAGCTCCGTATGTAGAAACATACTCCCGTTGTTGAAGCATGGGTCGAAAAATATGAAAGAACGCGTTACCTACCAACGGGACCGCCAGGCCATACTTATAGCACATTGCTGCAGCTAACACAGTCTCGTTAATCCACATCCATGATGAGAATACAGCTGATGCTGTCAATCCCGTTCCAACCGATCGATTGGCGACCATGAACATCTCTGATGTACCTGAATCCTCTGAGAGATAGGCCTTTTGAATCCTGATGGCGATCAAAATCACAGCACAGAAGCCTACTCCGAGGCCTACAAGCAGGCCGTACGCCGTCCCTTGAGGGATCAACGCCAATCCCGCGGCACCCAGTTGCGCAGACATTACTGGTTCCGTATGGCTGAAGAAAATAATTGAAGGGAAAGATAACTTCCTACAGACAAGGTTGTCTGTTCATTAGGAGACAGGTAGTCCAGGGATCGCTACTATCCCAAGCCGAGGGCGGGGTAGTCAAATTTATATTAACCAGAAATCAAAAATTTCCTTCTCCATCCAGTTTTTGGTTATAGCTGCTAATCAATTAAGGCATTGTTCCGATGAGTCGGTAGTCCCATGTGGTTTAGATTGTCATGTCATACCTGTCAGCTATTGCGTTATATGGATGACGTGCTGGCCTAGAAGAAGTGGTGGACTAGATAAGGCGGGCTCACTAGAATAATGAGAATAGATGGCCATTGGCATTTTTACTTCATTGAAGCCTGACTGGGTGACTAAAGAAATATTTCTGGATATGGTGATAATCGGGCAATACAGATGGCATGTTGAAATTGATTTGTTAAGTGGTGGGGTCAAATTGCGTGCAACAAGGTACACTATGACGATGGCGCAAGTGCGCCTCATGGAGTGCTTGCGAGAATATACCCAGCTATCAGCTCGAAGCGGAAACAGGAAAAGAGAAAGCCCAGGCAACCTCTTAGCACCGATACGGTTGCATCACCCGTGGAGACAGCATCCTCATAGGTAGTGACTATAAAACGATGTACATAAATTTCGAAGATTGCTTTCCATAATTATATGGTTTTTCCCCTACGAATATATCTCTTCATAGGTGTTAGAGAGCGTACGTCAAGACCAGAGAGCTGGGGAAATACTGTGGTCGCTTTTAAGCATGATACAAATTATATGAGTCCGCACACACGCAAACACATATATTGCCATGTCCTCGTATATACATACATGTTGGTTCCCATATGGCGCAGGATAAATCCATCAAACTCCTTCAATGCATGCTGTGAGCTTCATCCACCTCTTTTACTTATGGACGTTCTAACATCAACAAAGAGATGGCGTAATCAGTATCTACAATTCCTGATGTGTTCAATCTTATCTGCGGCGCTCTTGAAATTTATTTGGATCAGTATCCTGACCAGAAAGACAAAGATTGATCTTGCCCGAATATTATTGAGACTTACTTGCATCTGAGCCGCCGTGCTGCCTTTGGGGACTTGCCCGCCAAATATTCGAGACTCTGCGCTCTGGATTTCACTCGCATCATCCTTTGTTACATAAACAGAACCAGGATTCATCACCGGCGGTAGTCCTAGTGCTTCGTTCCTATCAGCTATGGAGCGAACCTGAGCGGAGACAGAGCCTGGACCAGGCGGTGCATTGAAAGCACGGCCCTGCAACGTAATTAGCTTACAACGGTCCATAATAAGGAGGGCATATATAGAATTCCTACTTCCGTTGACTGTATCTGTCGTGCGTCTTCCTGTGTGATGTGGCTTTGGGGCTTCCTCGAGATTTCATCAAGTTTCGTATCAAAGTTCATCTGCCGCGAAGCTAGACTGTGTGCGGTCGCTGATAAAAGTTAGAACACGAGCTATATAGTATGTAGGCAGATGACGGATGATAATAATTACCGGCGGGACCTCCTTTAACTGGCCCTGAGCCTGTGATCTCACTTTCGGCTTGTGCAATCACCGAGACATCTTCCGGTGTTATACGCTGACCGGCTGCGGCGGCGCGCTTAAGCTCGCCTACTGATGGCAGTTCGTAGGCACTCATATTGAATTTAGTATATCATGAGCACATAATCATTGATGGAAATTGTAGTTGGGCCGCTTGTGTTGATAAAGAGGTGCATGGGTCAGTGATGTCAGTATGAAACAACAGTTGGCTGTCACAATATTGCCAGCCTTGTAACGACATCCAACAGTAGACTAGAAATGCCGCCTCATATCAACATGTTTGCAGTTTTTGATATTGTGCGCAACGAGTTCCACGAATAATATGCTTCTTTCCGGTGATATCATTGAACGGTGGATAGTAAGGGAGGTACGTCATGATGCAAAGCATATACCTACCTCCCACTGGGGCCAAGCTGATAGTTAAAAAGCTCTATCGAATTGGTACCGTAAAACATAGTTTCGTTTCAGTTGATATATTGAGACTTCAGATCTAAGCGTCGAAATGTATAATCTGTTCTTTTCCGTTGAACTATAAAGACAACCTCTTCTTAAACTCGGTACCTAGTTCGGCCCCTCGGTGGATTAACCTTTGAGGCGAGTAATGAGACGGCAGCTCTTACTACTCGCGTTCCTTGCGAAGAATATTTGATTCGATTATATATGGAGCATTGAGAAATCTTATCCGACAACAGAACTGTTTCGCATATCGTTTCAATATTCCCATCGATGTTGGGAACGGCAATCTAGAGTTCAATAAAGCGTTGCAGCTACTGTGAGGCCTATCACGCCCGGAGTGAGCCTCCATGGGTTTCTGACGCGATAGGCCGCACGCGCTGACTTCGAACGTAATTAGGTCGGCTCATATGCTTGATAATCACTTACCCGGACTGGGTTTCAGGGCCATCACTACTATGACAATTAGTAGATGTACACCCACAGAATCACAATACAGGTACTGAGGGAGTATTACCTATATAACAACTTTACCTGTTATTTTCACTTTTGTTTTACCGAAACCTATAACTTTGTTCTTGTAATTCAAAGCTCTTCATGTCTGTACCCGTTACCCTGGAGACTCTACTGTCTGACAGATTCTCCGAACTGCAGAATAGTCCATGCAGGCGGACCGCCTCACTGCGCATGCGACGAATCAAAAGATCTGGTACAAAATCTGTAGCCTTTCTGTACTCGGATGTTCCGTATGGCGCATGCCTGAAGAGAACACAATAGCCCAAATCCCAGGTAAAGCATGTATAGAGCTAGCACCTCGTTATCATCGTAACGCCTGATGGTAGCACATCAGATAGGTCTTGAGGTACATTGTGTCGCAGTAATCTGTAGGGGGATTGCCGATGAGGCCAAGTGGCATACCTTCGAGTGCTCTGGATTATGTATGTGGTGACAGTGCTTCGCAGTGAAACCATACCGACAAAATCTCGCCTGTCAAGAGCCTGAGCAGCCATCGGCAATATACTCTCCCATGGTTTGTGTCACAGTGACGGAAAGCACCGTATATCTCGACAAAGGCTTTGCAACGCTATTCTCGGATATTCACCAAGGTGTCGGTGTCAACCGCGATGGTTAGGTCTCATGTGGCACTGTATCTGTGTGACGGTATCATTTAGCTGTTGTGCGGTTCCAGAGAAGAAGATAGGAAGTCTAGACAAGACCATATGGCTATACCTCCCATTTTTCTTAGTCTTGTCAAATGACTATATCGCTGATTCTGGATTAGCTTCTTTCTCGAGTGCATGTGGAGGGAATGGAAGCATTCATGGCATCTGTTCATTTCTGGAGGACGATTCGAATCATGTCTAGGAACATCCACGGTTGCCCTTCGGGGACTAATACATCGGTGTTAAGTAAGCATTATGATTAGGGTCAATGAAAGATATGGATTTTTAGCTTTTGTCTTTCACTCCATGGATAGGAATGCTGTTAGCCTGTACTTATAGTATTGAGGGCCTCCCGGTTGGCCTCTGACTGCTGTAGAGGCACCGGGGAAGTTGCGATTATGGCTAACACTTCCAACTGGTTGCAAGCAGGGCCGGTACCGGTAACAAGTAGCTTATTTCCCATTCAGTCTGCCTTGTGTCACTGAAAACATAGAACATCCAACTTGGAAGGCCGGTACCGGCTTCAGTATATCGCCGAGTCTGAATTTTCTTAGGATGGGATGATTTAGAATAACGGATAGGAATGTACTACCAGCGTTCCACTAGAAGAGATAAAAATATATAAGGTTTATAGCATGAATAGCTAGATCGTTGCGGTAAGCATTTGATCCTTCTGGTAATCAGACAAATGCTTTGTGCAGCAAAGATGGTTTTCCTATAACCCGTCATGTGTCAATTAATTACATCTTATCACTTGCTATATCATTTTCAATTGCCTCTTGGACCAGGGCAATTGAAAATGATATATTAAGTGTGGAAAACATTTGGTGCTGCCCCCATCGGCAGCGGAGCTAAAGGGCCCCTTAACTCCGAAATCATGACATCCCGTGCGACAACTCTGAAAGTCAACTTACCCTCGCGGTAGAGTATGCAATCCGCTGAATCGAGCGTGCGAAAGCATGCGTCTGATCCTTATTTGCTCATCACTATCGTTGCGTTCAAAGGCACATGAGAAGCATGGAGTCTGCTGTCCGACAGTAAGATCTATGGGCTATTATTTCAACTGATGATGAGAGCTGACAAGAGACACATCGAACATAGGACGCCCTCAAAAAGAAGCAAAAAGGCCTGCACCGAGTGTAGACAACAGAAGGTTTGGGATGGACATCTATACTTTTCCGGCTTCAGTCGTGCATCCAGTCAAAACTGACACCTGAGAGAAGGCAAAATGCGATGCGTTTCTGAATCCAGGACAGCCATGTTCGCGTTGTCAGAAGGTAAAGGCGCGATGTGTCATTTCCGACCCTTTCAAGAGGGAGCACAAACGGCAGTACGTATGCGACGTCAATGCTCCTGCAATAGCAGATGCTAATGCTCGAGAAGACGACTGTCAGAGCTCGAACAGGAGACGGACGAACTCCGACGAAAGCTACGATCTTCGGAGACGTGCAAAAGCATCTCTTCGCCTATCGCAATGTTGACGGCCGCGGCGGAAATGGACATCGATACGGGCAATGGCGGAAACCAATCCTCAGTACTTCCATCACAAGTTTCATTGTCATACACTCACCCAGCTATTCCGCAACCCGCTTTGCTTCCTCCATCGATGTCACTACCGCCTGACAGCGTGTCGGGAACTCGGGGATCGGATCGAGCCATCCCCAGAATACTCAGTGGTGTAAGGGTGACGGGAGATGAAATTGATGAGATATTCCAATTGTGTGTTTCACGCCTCTGTGCTATCAACTCCTTATCTGTAATTAACCTGGGCAGATTCTTTCAAGACTACGCGCAATTTCTGCCGATCCTGGATCCTAGAACAAGTCCAAATACATACTATTCCAAGTCGCCCTTCTTATTTTGGGCGGTCATAAGAGCAGCTAGTCGAAGTTACCCCAAAAACCCTACTCTGCTGAACGCCCTCTCCCGAGGTATTGTCGAGATGGGCCTCCTGTCCCTGACCTCCACCTCGTCTCCAATACATACGATCAAGGGCTTGCTTCTCCTATTAAACTGGCCTTTCCCGAGAGAGAATGCCACGATGGACGTCGCGTTTCCATTAAGTGGCATGCTACTGCACCTGGCCATGCAGAACGGCCTGCACATTCCCATGTCGAGTCATGAGTTTTCTAAAGCGAGAATTCCTGCTCCATCCGAATCTGATATGACAAAGCGGTCGGAACTCTGGGCACAATGTGTGGTCGTGTATCAACGGTGAGTCTTGTTCCCTCTGATTTGATGTGCTTAGCTGAGCGAAGACAGTACTTGTCTCTCAAAAGGCCAGTCCGCTCGGTCTATTTCCGACCTCACGCACGAACCGAGCCAGAATCAAGTACTGTTCCAGCGTGTATCACCTGATTTGGCTCTTGAGCTAAGGTGTCAAGAGACCATCGTACGGTGCTGTAACGCCGTTCTCGAGAACGGTGTACGCGCTTTGTCTCCGGACCAGGAGCGTTCCTTGGACATTATCCTGCGGATGTTTGAGAACCAAGTAAAGGATCTCGAGTCGCAAGCCTTGTCGGGTACGTAGGAGAATATTCACACTTCTACTCAAGCTGACAATGCCCAGAGACGGACAGATTCCACACGGCCATATGTCGTCTCCACATTCAGTCATTCCATTTGTTTAAAACCAATGCTGCCTTATATGACGACTGCATAGTTCGACTCGTTGCAAGCGCCTGCATGGTGATAGAGAGAGTAGGCGGCTGGGGAAAAAGACCGGGACTTTTACCCGCTACTCCGCTCTATGTCTTTTCGGCTACAGCAATATCAGCGTTTTCGCTGTTGAGGATACTGAAGTCATCCATTTCCAGAGACGTGGACATCGAAAGAGCTAAGTCGGCGCTATTCCTTGGGATTAACATTATGAAGCAGATCTCGGCCGGCGGGAATGAAAGCGCGGCAAAATGCGTGGTAATCCTGAATCAGCTCTGGAATAGCTCCAAGGCCTTCAGGAAACCGGACGGAAGTGAGTATTCGGGTTTGCGAATCCGAAGTCGTTTTAGCATGAGCGCCGTCCTTGATTCAGTCTGGTGGTGGCGTGACGAATTTGATGCGCAGTACAGGACTCTTCTACTTTCTCAAGAGACAACTGAAGGTGCAGCTCTATCTATTGCTGAATCAACCCGTCCAGATAGCTGACTAACGTCGATGAAGTAGACTCGGACCATGGCCGTGATGCCTCTGGCACTACTACACACAATCCAGTCATTCCTTCGGAGCGCCAGGAGTCCCTTGTCTTGGATGACCAGTTCCTTGCAGATTTCGAGTGGGCACTGGGTGATGATTGTCTTCTCCCCCCCACAGAACCGTGCAGTTCGGTGTGGTCATCGACAGCGAACATGATCTAGAGCCTCTCCCAGAGTTTTCGACTAAGGACACTTGCTACCTAACATCAACATCACATCCGATGTGCGGCAGCGTTTATTCCCGGACTTGGGGTTCTGGAGACCGAATAATGTCTCGTTTAGGAGCACTAAAACGAGCGTGGTGGCCGGAATACTAAAGCACATCGCTTAATATTAGGTTGAAGCCGGTCCTTTTTAGGACTGCTACTTGTAGTAACGCCTCTTCCACTGGGCGGGATAGTTTTGAGCTTCGTCTGCTGATTTGACTTTTCTTCCCCACATCACGTTAGCATTTTTTGTTCTCATGGACCAATGAGTGAACGTACTAACCAGGTCCTGATATCGAGGTTACAATGGAGTTCGGAAGGGTTGTGCGCTTGACGCCACAGGAATTCTTGTATGTCTCGGACCTGGGGGAATTGGCGCCAACGACCAACGATCAAACGAAGAGCCACAGCTGGCAACCAGTCACCGTTGGGTAGCTTATCAACCACGAGCCTTCATAGAATTAGCGCCCTTTGACTACCTGACATGCCCATTTTATCATGACTATTGTCAACGCGGTCTCGTGCTGAACGCCCCTTCCCAGGCACAAATGAATTCTTAAGATGCTGATGGTGCTAAGCTTGTCCATTTTAGTATTGACAATGTTCAAGACCCCATGTTGTCTTTACTTGCAGAGATGAGTATAGGGAGTGCACTTCATACATATTTATCGGTATGGGAAATATTGTACGACGGACGAGGTTTTTGTACCCCGCAGGGGCACGGCCCACAGTGTGGACGCTGCGAATAAGTCGCAATCAACAACAAGTGGCGTGAGAAATCAGTGAATGGCCCCGCTGTTAGGACTTCAGGGGGGATAGTTAGGTAAAAGACCACTCGGACTCCTGTGGTTTCCCAGCCATAATCAGAGATCCCAGCAGAATAATAATAATAATAACAATAATAATATCTAGACGACCCTAATCTACGCACGAGCTATATTCTAACTTAGATAGGCAACTCCTTTTTGTGTAGCACATCTCTAGGGTTATACATGCCGACGTCGAAGATAACTTACGTGGAATAGTCCACCCTCAGGTATTCTGCTTCACCATTGGGTTATGGGCACATGCCACGAGCTATCATAGTTATCGTAACTTAGTGCCACCATCTTAGAGGGTTGCTTTCCAACTGACCACTGGTGTGCCTCTCCCATCCCCACTGTCTGATGGTTTCTAGATCCATGATAACGTCCCTTCGAGATAACTAGCACACAAGCTGCGAGACGTGGATGATAGACGAGGGATCCGGTGAATCCTAAGAGCAAGAGGAGATAGCTGCAACGCACTCTCGACCTCAGAATCAATCCATCCGGCAGCCCACCTCGTCCGAGGACGTTACTTGTGAGGTCTATTCGACGCCACTGAGACCAACCTCGGGCTGGAAGAGGGTCTCGGACATGGAGCCCATACTTGTGACCATCGGAGCGCAGGGTTTTCCAGCTATCTAACTAGATTCCCACGACAGCTTTGATAAGGATCGGAAGACCGGCGACTGGAGTACCCCATGGCGAGACAAGCGCGGTTACACTCAATGTTATATACTGAGCTGACCGTCGCCCGGGTCTCTACCCTGACCAGGTCACCATTATTGTCTTCTTCTTGACTTCCGTTCTCTGTTGTCCCCAAGCCCCCCAACGGCTGAGAATTTGATCAGCTACCGTCATGGAGGAGAAGGTTACTGATCCCTCCGTGGCAGTGACCACGAGCCTTGCCAATGAGGCGGCTCCGGAAGTCCACCTCAAGAATCTCAAAAAGCAGCATGCTTGGGACCCCAATCTCCCCGAAGATGTGCTCGAAGAGATTGATGAGGCGCTCCATACCTCTGACAAGAGTGCACGAGAGGGTATCGCTGGCGAGTTACTCGAAAATTCCCCCTATCCGGAAGTCAGGGCGTCTGTTCCCAACTATGATGAGGGCGGTCACTCGAATACCATCCGCGCATGGGTTCTGGGCATGCTGTTCGCTACGATCGGATCGGCTTTGAATATGCTATTTTCGATGCGGCAGCCATATATTATCATCCCGTCATATGTCGCCCAAGTTGTCTCGTATCCGGTTGGCTGGGCGTGGGCAAAATGGATGCCCGCAATTGAATTCAAGTTCTTCGGTATACCATGCAACCTCAACCCAGGACCCTTCACCAAGAAGGAGCACGCTCTGATTGTCATTATGGCAAATGCAACTTTCGCCGGTGGTGCTGCGTACGCGACCGATGTTCTTCTTGCGCAGCGTGCTTTCTACCACCAGCGGTTTGGTTGGGCTTTCGAGATCTTGATGTGCATCTCAACTCAAATGCTCGGGTTTGGTTTCGCAGGTTTCTTTCACCGATGGATGGTGACTCCGGCTGCATTGATCTGGCCAGCGAATCTCATCAACTGCAGTTTGTTCAATGCACTCCACGATCACAGCTCACCGGACCCGAGCAAGGTCGCCGGGTGGACCATCGGTAAATACAGAATGTTCCTTTACGTCATGTGCGGTTCCTTTTTCTGGTATTTCTTTCCGGGATATATCGCTCCCTTTCTGAGCGTGTTCGCGTGGATTACATGGATCAAGCCCCAGAATGCTGTCATCAACCAGCTCTTCGGTGGTTCGACGGGTCTATCCCTGATCCCCATGACATTTGACTGGACTCAGGTCTCTGGATTCAACTTCAGCCCCCTGATCGCTCCGTGGCACGCGATTGCCAACACTCTTATCGGAATGGTCGTGTTCTATTGGATCACAACCCTTGGTGTTCACTACTCAGGCCTATTTTACGGCAAACATCTTCCAATTAGTGACTCGAGTAGCTATGACAACACCGGCTCGACGTACAATGTGAGCCGAATTCTGAACGCGAACCAAGAGTTTGACCTGGAGAAGTACAAGTCCTACTCCCCTCTATTCCTCACAACCACCTTTTCTATGTCATATGGCCTGTCCTTCGCCACACTCCTCGCTGTTCTTATCCACACCGGCCTATTCCATGGACCTGAATTGTGGATCCGACTCAAGAAATTTGGTACGGAGGAGGAAGATGTTCACGGACGTCTGATGGCCAAGTATAAAACGGTCCCATTCTGGTGGTATGCGGCTATTACTCTCATCATGGTTGGAATCGCCCTGGGTGTTGTTCTCGGCTACCCAACACACCTGTCTTGGTGGGCCTTTTTCATTTCCTTGATCATTGCCTGCGTATGGTTTGTTCCATGTGGTCTGGTTCAGGGAACAACAAACATCCAGATTGGATTGAACGTCCTTACTGAGTTCATTATTGGTTATATGCAGCCTGGAAAGCCTATGGCAATGATGCTTTTCAAGACCTACGGCTATATGACCATGTACCAGGGACTGTTCTTCTGTCAGGATATGAAACTAGGTACGACCTCTTCCTCTCTATTTGTTGTAATACTACGCAGCGACTAACGGAAAGGCAGGTCACTACATGAAAGTTCCGCCTCGTGTGACATTTGCTGCCCAGATGGTCAGTTGCTTATGGTCATCTATTGTCCAGATCGCCGTGATGAACTGGGCGCTTGGTGCGATACCCAATGTCTGCTCAAGCTCGCAGAAAGACCACTATACATGCCCTAATGGGCGAGTGTTCTTCAACGCCTCCGTCATCTGGGGTGCCATCGGACCGTCGCGTATCTTCTCGCCTGGCAACATCTACTCACCGCTTCTCTATTTCTTCATTGCCGGCGCGATATTCCCTGTCCTCATCTATTTTGGCGCCCGTGTATTCCCGAGAAGCCCCATCCGCTACTTGAATGCTCCTATTATCTTTGGAGGCGCCAGCCTGATCCCGCCTGCAACACCTCTCAACTATCTGAGTTGGGCCACTGTTGGCTGGGTCTTCAACTATTTCATTCGCAACCGATGGAGGGGCTGGTGGATGTACTACAATTACGTCCTCTCCGCCGGCCTGGATGTCGGTCTCATGCTTTGCACCATTTTGATCTTCTGCGCCCTCAATCTTACCAACACGAGCTTCCCATCGTGGTGGGGAGTCGATATTGCTTCTAATACAATGGACATGGAGGACACCGCAATCCAGGAGCCTGTTGCTCCTGGTACCACGTTTGGACCGTCGTCTTGGTAGAGCGTGCCCGCGTAGAGCAAAAAAGGAAAGTATGGAGTTATTGATTCTGTGTGGAATCAGGGGAAGGTGCACACTACTTCTGTATTACTCGCGTGGATCAATGAGATGAAATGTCCGTGTCATGACCAATCTTACTCTATTCATCTGACTTACTCGTATTATCATAAGCGTTATTCTACTTCTTAAGGCCCGATATCATCTCGTTCAGCAGTTGGGGCTTGCCCTTCCAATGTCTTCAACCCGCATTTCGCCTTCAACCATGATCGCGCTAGTTTGATTGAGTCAGTACAGCCGCTATGCCATGCGCAAATCTTATACTGCCAAAGCGCTGCAAGGAATTCAGATGTCTCCTGGGATGATATATAAGCCTTAAAGAAATAACTCTGACGAATTTCGACATGGCAGGACACAAAGCACCCAGTCCGCCAATAGATCGGTCTGACACTATAATCTGACGTTAACGACGTCAATATCGTGTTCGCTGGCACTGAAGACCACGAACTGTGTTACAATGTGTCGCGACATCGAATCGAACCACAAGGGGGCTTGCTGATTGCATTCTCCTTGTTCGGGGCATGGGCGGACAGGTGTTAAACCCCAGATGCTCCGATGCATATGCTGCCGTCAGACATGGATGGCAGCCCACAGCGCGCTGTCTAGCAACAGATGGAAGCTCTTAGAGCTTACGATATGGTCATCGTGGCCTCTTATGTGTCTCATAAGACAGACTGTCTGCTACCCTGTATGCCGCGCATCCTTAAGCCAGGTTGGCTTAATTTCGAGTATAGCACTGTAATCAGTGTTCTATGCCTCGATGGACGAAGTGGACATAACAAGATTATGTAGTGTACAAGGAACCCGCACGGGCTTCATCATGTTCTCCATCCAATAGGCCCTGTCTTGCCCATCTCTATCTACTAGTCGCTCTGTCACTGATGGGTGCATAGGAATTTGCGGAGATCCCGGGAGTGGTGCTAGATGAGCCGCATTTGCCCAATGTTTGGGTTGATTATTATGGCCATGTACGGAGAATGATAGGGGACGTGTCGATAACAGGCAGGAGAACTCGCCATCCTTCCACTAATGCGTCATGCACCCCAGCAATCACTGTGCTGGTTCCGGATAGTGTCAGGCTGGATACGCTGTTATGCAATAGTAACTGCATCTCCGCAGCCGAAGCTAGCCAGAGATTCTGACGCAAGTATGCTACCCGGGGTAACACAAGGGTGGAGAGCAAGCCATGGTAGAAGGCGACATATAACTATCGCATTATCGTGGGACGTAGCTCCCATAATATAGTCAGCGGCTGAGCAAGTGGTCCCATCCAAATGTGCAAAAAGGAGGGGGAAAGGATATGGAAAGCAGACAGGGACACCTATTTTGCCCGATGAATGTCCTGTTCAGCAGGCCTGTTGATATAAAAGCCACTACCTAACGCAATCTGGATCGCAGTGCAGCGGCTGTGGATTCCCAATTGTCTCCGCACTAGCTGACGTGAGCATCAGTTCTGTAGTTAATTGTATGTGGCCGTATAAGGGACGAGATTTCCATCCGCAGGATTGAGTCCCTGGCAGGAGTCGCATGATGTCAGCTTTTGGTGTCTGCCTGTATGACGAGCTTTTTGCTGAAGGATTCGGCCGGAGAGCGAACGCCTCTCCGGATCTACGCTAATATGAGTTTAAGCCGTGGGGGCGATCGTTTATAGTGACTAGACAAGTTAACTAGAATATTGAGTGGTCTGGACCTTCTAACCACGTGGATATTGAAGTGGTTCCAGCATCAAGAGGGTTTTCCCCGTTCTTTCGCTTCGCTCTCCGGGCGAAGTGAGCTCAGAAAGCCTAGCCCTAGGATCTCTAAATATTATGATACCTACCTTGTATTTTATTTCCAGGTGAATTGGTAATATAAATATAATTAGTATCTTTTTTTTCCCTTTGGAAAGTGCTACAATCTGCACTTAATGTGATTGAAGGCTTGCTAATATGTATCTCACACCACGGATCCAAATTCACAAGGTTTGGGTCCTCTGCCATCTCATAGTAGTGCGAAATGGGATCACTTGTGCTCTTTCCAGGTCCCATATTCCTTCTTTAACATAGACATCTGAGGCAATTTTCTGTATAAACCCCTCTCTATTCTGTTCATTGACCACCATAGCTGACCCTTTGAACGGGCGTTGCACATCCCCACTGACGTGCTTCTCAAAGAGTGGTCCTTGGAACATGGTTTAGAACAACCTTATACTAACCAGCAAGTATGTAAATAAGGGCACTTACCAGCCCATGAAACATAGCCTTCATTGTGGAGCCGAACAAAATTGGGGGAATGTTTGGGACGGATCGCGATACGGCGTTCGAGCTTTTTTCATGGTCAGAGTCTAAGTTATTCGGTATGTCAAAAGTTCTCATACTGACAACGTTTGGCTTGTCGGGTATAATGACTAGAAGTTCCCCCAGATGAACAGATTTGGAGACAAGTTGTTCAAGTTTGTTCTCATTAGCAATGGCCGCAATGCTGCTTGTCGAAAAGCGACGAGAAAAGGGCACGCGCATGATGCCTCGATGCGTAAAGCAAGCCATATTGGTATCAGTTCTTGCGAAGAAATTCACCTGATCAGTAGGAAAAATGAGAGTAGCAGAAGGCTTCTAGGAGATTTATAGATTACGCTACCACTCCTATATTCGGTCACCCCTTCATTCTTTTCGGCTTACATTTAGTCAGCTCGGACATTTGTTAAGGCCACCTGCTTACCAGGTGAGACTCGGCGACCTTCAGAGAACATGCGATGTAACTTAACTATTAGCCGAATGCACAGCTTACACCTGTTCCCTGTCAATTAGAACCCCCTGGGTAAGAAAGAGACAGTGAAATTGACAATGGAGTTACGTAAATTGTTTCAGTAGGTGCTTTCCTTTCAGCTGAAGAGAAATTGGCTTTGTAGCACTGAATCGTAAGTTATAAAAGAGAGAAGTAAGATCCAAGTTATAAGGGTAGCTGTAGTCCGGGAAAACGGGTTGTTTTTCTTCTTCAGTGATTAAAACAATACTCTAGTTCAAATCCCCCCGTCAATACTGTGGGTTTACTACCTTCTAGTTTCTGTATCTGGTATCCGATCATGTTTCTATCTCAATTGTCTCGCCGTTGTCTGCTTCGTAAAACAGCAATCCCGGACTATCTTCGGCATGGAGTTTCTACCAAAGGCACAACTCACCATGAATAGTAAGTCATGAATGGATATACACTAGATAAGGTTGAGTTTTCTCTCGGCTGATCTCTTGCTCAGCTTTGTAGTTGTCTGGGATAGGCATGGGGTTCATCGAACGGATACCATCACGTCCGATCTTATTCCTCCACTCTACACGTTCGCCGGTGAAATGATTGATAACAAGAGCTCAATCATATCGGACGCGAAAAAACCAAATATTTGTGGAAATGCATTTTCCTGCATAGCAGAGAGTCCCGACGAGGTTCGCAAGAAGATGATGGAATCAGTTTACTACCAAAAGGTATGTGTAATGGAGTTTAATATAGCTTGAGAGCTCACAGAGATAGGGAATTTGGGATATGGATTCAGTTCAAATTTCTGCGTTGGAGACAGTTCATACTGGGGACTTTGTTGCCGATTCTTGAATCTAATATTTCGATTGGTTTATTATATATAACAATACTGTGCCATTCTATCTAAACGAATGCTGCGATTAACCAGTTTACTATACAAAGCTAGGTGAATTACTTAATGTTTTCTAGTTGTATTTCATATAACCTTCTGTCTCCTGCCTAGGGTACGTTAAATAGGATAAACGCATAGGTGGATGATTTCGTCAATTAACCATGACCGTAATTCATACCACAGCGTGTGTATCGCCCCCAGTGATGAAATCCCCGGCCCCTGAACGTACTCCATGATTCCGAAAATTGGATTCTCCTGGTGAGACACCGTCGACGCCGTGGAGCAGGTCAATTTGGCCGATGCCTTCTTGAGTTCGATAAAAAATCTCCCGGGAGGGGATTATCTATGGGCCCTGGTTGGGTAAGCAGTATATAGACGAGTGTGTCTCTGTCTCTATTCCATGCAACAAAGGCATGAGCTAAAAGCAACTGTTATATACGCGGCACTTCTGCGGTTTCTTGAAAAGTGAATATCCTCTGAAAGCCTACATGAGTTGCAAGGCCCAGTTGGCCTCACGCACTGCGTCTTTCTCTGCTGTAATCTTCCGTATCAGTCTCTGGGTGACTACCTTGGGGTCGGAATATTTCCCGGAAATTGAGAATGAGGTCCGCATCCTCTAACTTTGATTGCCTTCTGGCGATTCCCACATTAATGCCGGTCGTGGCTAGTCTTTTCTTAGCGTGGACACCTATTTATGTGAAACTACATGGGAGCTTGACACTGCTGACCTCCATTTCCTTCTGGGGGTTGGAAATGTAGGCTCTAATGGATCATCACATCATGACTACAACGCGTCACACATTGAGCAGTCGACCAATCTTCCGCTTCAATCCTTAACAAGCACCACAGAAAGTCCATGGACAAATCCGAGTACTTTGAAGCAGCAGTGGACAGAGTTAAATGGCCTCCTGTCTTGTAGTGGTGGAGTATTTCCTGGAGACAATGGAAAAAGAGGCGATGGCAACAAAGTCCTTTTTGTTTGCTACACCGGGGATGTGAGCAGAATTACTGCCCGCATTCTACGTGCCAAAGGTGTCGAGACGTTTGTTGTGAGGAGGCTTTGCGCGACTTGAGGTTGGATTTGGTCTAACTTGTACAAATACCGGAGGAGGCAGGTGCTGATGGTGACATTTGAGCCTTCCCAAAACTGCTGTTTCCATAACTGGTGCCCCCCAGAGGTCAATAATGCCCCTCTTCTGAATTTGTTTCTTCCTTTCTTTTCTGGTCTTCAGCATCGCCCCCAAGATGGATACCATTAAAGATTTTGTCACTGTCATGATGGCAGTGACATATGTTTTTGTGGGCATCAATGTCATCGTGACTGGGAGTAGGGCAGCGAGGGCTGAGTGGAGGAGGGGGGAGGAGGTGGAAGATGGGCAAGAGAGGCCCAGCATCTGGTTGCGGGTGTGGAGGACAGCATTGGCATTCATCTGGGCAGTGGCCCGGCTTGAAGCCATTGAGCACGGGGTAGGGCCAGTGGCCCAGCAGCAGGCAAGAGGAGAGGGAGAAGAAGGATGAGAGGTATATGGAGATAGGGGAGGAAGAGGAGGAGGGTCAGACCAGTCCACTGGTGCCTTGCAGGAGGGCACTGGTGCCTCAACTGGGGGCCCAACACCAGCGTCGAGTTCACACTTCTGCGCAGTGCTGGTGACAAGTACCTGTTAGCCGGGAACAGGGAAACCAAGATGAACTCATTCAAACAGCTCCATCCAACAAACACACGATCTGAGTCACTTCTCAACCCAAGGACTTGATCTTCGATACAGAACAGTTGCAGATACAGAAAATGTGAGCTTTGACTCTGAAACATATGACATTCTGCTGTAGCTCTATTGAGCTGCTCTTCAGATTCCCCTTTCTGAACTGTTTTTCCATTCAACCGAATCGTGTTGCCGCCAATTTCAATTTTTGCAAAGCTGTTTGAGAAACCATTGGCCATTGTTTCAACTCTGAGAACAAAACAACTGTCCATGCCTTCGCACACCGGAGATCAAATCAGTCGAGCCAATTCCTATCATAAAGCCGTGATTCTCCGGATGTCTGAAACCAGACTTGTCATGGTGCTTTACTGTTCGATATCAGCATCCATACACCTGGGAGCCTATCAATACAAACCAAAGATCCGAGCATATTTCAACAAGCAAAGCCACTTTCCAATATTCGAAACGCCTCGTTCCCTTCATATCGAAATGCGATACTTCTACGTTGAGCCTCTCTGGCAATGCAACCTAATCAGGAAGATGGTAGATTGGGAAATTGGAAGATTAGAAAACATGTACTCCCGCTTATGTACCTAAGAATAGGTATTTAGCCATAGTTCATCTTCTGTTCGAGATGGGAAAGTCAATGATCTTATCTGATACATAATACCTGGTTGAGTCCTGTGTTGATCGCTCGTACATGTAGGGACTAATAGGTGATCCGCCCGAAGATGTGTGCTAGTTAAGTAGTTAAGTAGTTTAACTAGCTACATAGGAGTTAGATGGAAGACAAACCGGAGATTCTCCTTTTTGGTCGAGTGGTCTAGTGAGTTAACTATTTATATCTAAAATGACTAAGCAAACTAAACCAAATCCATATACTTACATCACGTTATATCTAAGCCAATCTTCCACAGAAAACACAAACAGTTCAAAGCTTGGTAATGTTACTCCTTCCATAGTCCAAAAGTAAGTCAAGAGCCTTCTCGTAGAGAATGCGAGGCTTTTCATTTCGTTGTAATTGCAGCAGGTGGCGGCTTATGATTGCTCACTATACAGACATCAACTTATGTATTACGTTCGAAGTTCGTAATAAACTATAAAAATGGATTTACTTAACATCAGCACACCTTACATTTTGTTCACAGACTCTCAATCTGTATTACTTTTTACTATACTCATCCTACAAAATGCCTCTGATCGGCTACAGGAGAGGGCACAACAAAGCATTAATGAAAATTGCCAACTCAGTACGGCTGAACACAATACGAACCCTTAATGCGCAAAGTCCAACATCTCTATACTCTCTCCCTGTCGAGTTAATCAACCACATCTGTCAATATATTCCTATCGCTGAGATCTTCTGTCTGGTGATAAGTTGTGCTCGTTTCTGGCATGCGAGAACCAGCATTCAAGCTTTTGTCCGTGTGCAACGGCTGCTGGCTGCAAAAGTCTACCCGAGTTGGGAGTTTATCGAAGGACGTTTTCATATCCTCCGCTTGATGGAATTTGATAAACTTTGTGGGAAAGGCATCAGGTCTTTTTGTTGTTGGGCGTGTATGACGACTCACCCAAAATCATCGTTTTACGGCGTATGGCAACGTGTCAATTTGAAGTTCTCAATTGAAGAGCAGAGGCGAAATTGCTCAGCTGCAGTTACTCGCAGCTGTCGCCTTAAGTCGAGGAGCATATGGGTTGGCTTGTGCTATGAAATGACATTTGCCGAGCTGCGGACCTTAGTGTATGGAATGAAGAATTGCAAAGAGAAAGCTGGATCATCTATTACGATCCCGGCTGGCGGCTGCTTTTCCGAGCATGTGGAGTTTAATCCAAACACCTACCACCTTATATCCCGGTTCTACCTTGGGAGAATCTCGGATCTTGGTCTGGATGGCTTTGACCATCTGTGTCGGACTTTAAGGCTTCCGATATGCCCACACCGAAGAATCAATGTGCTTGCAACAAGGTTTCTCCGAGGCTTAAGGCCAGGTTATGTGTGCTCTTGCTATCTCTGTGGGGCTGAATATTATGTGACAATCACCTCTGATGACATGATTGAGCTCCATATCTCTCGCTATGTTGGATTCCTTAGAAGTGGGTATCAACTCATATGGATTAGAGCATCATATTCAGATGTCAATCCTGCCTTCGTCGATCATTGTCGGGCATTTTCCAAGTGGCTAGATAGGATGTATAATCCGGAAACCGGGGCTGTGTATAACGGAGGTCAATTTGAGACGTTCATCCCCCCTAGAAAACGAAGATACAGATTTCATGGTACTGAACCACCACTATATCCATCATGAATGCAGCTGAGGATGAAGGGATCAGTATTGATGATGACATGTGAACTGGGTTGAGATACTCAACGCAGGAATGAGGATTAGAGAATTTTGTGGTCTTTAACATTATTGGGATTTGCTGTCTTTCGTTTTCAATTTTGCACAAGTCCAGATATAAGAACCTTCTTTTGCAAGAAGCTCTTAATATTCAATATGATTTCTTCAAGCCAAGAAGAAGGACACTATTTCAATGGTACATGACAATGGCTGACTGTAAAACAGTTTTCAAAGTGCAAACAGATACTCATTTGCCGCATGAATCCTAATTTATATTCTCTAGAACTTTAGCTGCCTTGAGAACCTTTTAAGCTTCACCAATTGCTATAGCCGAGGAATTGTATTGCTCTCTGTTGGCAGTATCAATACACATCACCTCCCTCCTCTGTAAGGAAATTAAGCTTGTAATATCTCTCAATAGTACATATCTTATTGGACATGCAACGTACAGGCTATTGAGATGGTCACTCTACACATTATTAGTTGAAGCCCACTAATGCGCGATAATAAGTGGTGTTGAATTATGTTACAGTCCGTGGCATTTATCGTTATAGAAAACAATACAAAAAGAAAAATCCAGGATCATAAAGTTCCATCTCGAGATAGAAATACACTACATGAAACTCACCATTTTGCCCGTTTCAAACAAGACCAAAGGCGTTAACTCAAGGAACGTAGAGAGCGCGAGCAATTTCCTCGATGGCGACACCGACGAGACCGAATCCCACGATCTTCCAGATCCATGGGTTCTTCATCTCGTGGAAAGAGGGCCAGAAGCTGTTCTTCTCGCGACGGTACTCCTCCAGCTGGATGTGCTTGGGCGCGTTCTCGCTCCTGTAGCGCTTCTCTTGGTATTCCTCGGTGGATTTGTCGCCGCCCATGTGGCGGAGGAAGACGTAGTTAGCCAGTGGTCCAACGAAGGTGATAGGATGGAATGGACCGCTGGCACAGAGCAGTGGGAAGGACAGGTGAACCAGCGTGTCACCGAGGTAGCTGCGTTATCGCGTTAGTCCTGGTATTGGATGTAGCGCTTGTGGAATCTTACTTAGGGTGTCTCACTATGCTCCAAACGCCGTCACGGCAGAGATCGTGATGCACCTTACTGTATGATGAGAGCTGGAGGTCGGCCAATGTCTCCAGTGTCAATCCAGCACTAAATAGACCGACAGCAACTCCGCGCAGCACGTTTAGAACATCCGGATTCAGCGAGACGGTGCCGTCCAGCACACGGAATGGAACAGTAAACGGCAGAGTGATGGCAGTCTGGAAGAAGACTTCAGGTAGGAACTGGGTGAAGAAGACCTTATTCCAGAAATTGGGCTGCTTCTTATCCTGCTCGTAACGGGGATCTTCGCCGCGGGCGATGGTCCTGGATGCGATGCGGTAGAACAGCCTCAATCCCCAGGTAGTGACACCAACCAGGAGCAGCTTCTCGGACCATGAGAGTGATTCCCAGGCGACCCTCACAGAGACATCACTATAGTAAATGGCGCGGCCGATACTGCTCCACCATGCATTTATGACAGGAGCAAGCGGCCACATCCAGTCCTTGATCTGGACTCGGTCAGTGGCTCGCGCAACAATGTAGCTCGCAGCAGAGAGCCCCGAATGAAGTACGAATGATGGCAGGATAGTCGATTTGAAGAGACCGACATCGAGTGGCGACAATGGGAAGTCAGAGGAGGGCGTGCGGAGAGGATTCACAACCCCCTGCCGGGTGAGAGGGGAGCCTGGCGTCGCCATTATGGAAGTATAGAAATCAATGGCTCAGGACCGGTGGCTTCTAACCTCTCTCCAGGACTAAACGAGAGAAGTTAGAGAGAAAGACATTACGATGTCTTGTGTTATTGAACGCACGACATTGATGTCAGGATTATGTAACTCGAACGGGGTTCAACAAGGAAGTTGGCATCAAAAACAATGAAATAAAATAAAATGGAGACCGATCAAGAGGAATGTAATCTCAAAATGTCCCCCAGATAATTTAGAGGTGCCCGTCAGTATCTCTATGGTGGTCATTTTCTCTCCTCTTCCCTTCCCACGAGATACGAACTGAATAAGGGAATCATGAATAACAACAGTAATAAGATATTCGATTAGGACTACCTATACGGTGGAGTAGAATAAACTCCTCATGTCCCCAAAGTCTCAACGTGCCACTAATCCAGCCACCTCGTGCTACTCAGACCATCATCGGCCAGACAGCCCAATGCGCGAGAGGTCATTGGAAACTCTTATAATGAAATCTGAAGCCCATCCCCGGTCAATGAGACATGTCATGAGAAAGGGGCCTCCTGAACCTCGCGTGGTAACTCCTGAGCTGTAACAGCTAGAGACATGGCCCGCCCCGGCTGGGCGGTCCGCGGGCCCAAAGAAACAGACGGTGTTTCGGCGTTTATGACAGGTCAAAAGTTTCTCACAAACGCTGAGTATCACCGCGGCCGAGACATCAAGAGCACGAATCTTCCATACACCTCGTATGATGTCTCTGCGTGGTGGAATCGTAGGAGGCCAGAAACGAACGACAGTCCTTTGGAGTGCTGGAACAATAGTAGAAAAGAATTCAAATATTTATGCCGGACGTAGTCGATTGAATCTGAGAAACAGGCCTTAGTTTTTAAGGAAGTGATAAATCATGAATCGTAATAAGCCGAAATATCCAAGAATAAAGAACAGGTATTGACACAAGTGATAAGTTCAATATAAATATGGAGATCCCAAAAGTGATGAATTTTCTACCACGCCGACAGTGACTTCTCGCACCAAAGCACCGTTTCCATCACCACGTCATTATCGAAACTAAAGGTAGTAGGTGAAAATATCCGGAATGGTGAGGTATACCTGCCTCGCCGCCGTATAATGTATTCGAAGCCGAAGAGCGCCCACCCGAGCATGTACCTTTTATCTAAGCCTTTGACCGATCTCCGCACGTCTTCGAATGCAATCAACGAGTAAATTCCGATGCTCTTCAAGAATACATCATGTCGTCAGCGGATCTCGAGAACCCAGCATCTATTTTTGTGCCCAGCACACTACTGAGGCAGTCCATGAGCTCAAAGTCCTCCACAACGGCGCCGAACCCGTAGCATCGAATCTTGGCAAGCAGAGTGTCCATGACAGCTTTCACGTCCTCCCGGGTGAGTGTGTGGTACAATTCGTGGTTCTTGAGACTCTGGAGCGCCATGATGGGTGTGATCTGGCCGTCCGTAACGAGTTGACGACTGAGGTTCAACAGTGTAGACAAGTTGGCGTGCGGTAAGTCATAGGTCCGATGAGGATACGTTTGATCCTGCGTGGTGTTGGCGATATGGGTTGGTGGCGGACAAGAGGCCATCAATGCGTGACCCGAGAATGGCATATCATCCTCATCAGGAACCTCTGCAGATCTCCGGCAGAGATATTCAGTGTGCACACGACATGGTCCTTCGAGTCTGTAGGTTCATTAGTAGGCGTCTCCGCGCTCAAGTGATGGGTCGACATACGTGAGAACAAAGTCTATACCAAGCTGCGGGTCTTTCTCAAATATTCCGGGTACCTCAGGGACTGCCAATGCGTTGTCCGCTTTCGGCGACAAGTCAAGCTGCCCAGGTTGCTCACCATGGCTTACTTGGAAGCCCTGATGTTGATGCTGATGCTCGTGCTGGTGTTGGTGCTGGTATGAGGGACCGTTGTTCGGCGACACTTCGAAATGGTCACCACCACTACCCCCAGGAGAGGAAATCGTGGTTGGGGGAGTCGTGAACAAGGGCGGTGCACCGGAACTCTGAAGACCGCCAGATTGAGAGCCTGTGCTGCTTCCCGCAAAGGATCCTGGCTGTCTATCCCTCTTGCGACGTTCAAGTTCGGCTTCATAACTAATGCCGTTCGAAGCCAACATCTCCTTCAGGATACTATTCTCTTCTCTCAATGCATATAGGACCTCTCCATGCTGTTGTAGCGACGCGTGTGCAGAAGAGACGTCGGCAGTGTAAGCCTCCCTCAACCTTGAAATCTCGGTCTCAAGTGCTCTGATATACTGCTCTTTGCGTTCACGGTGTGTCCTATACGGCTCGTTAGGCACTCCTCTATTGCATAGATGCACATGGCATACCTCTGAGCCTGTCGGTTCAGCTCTTGTCGTCGTGTCTGTGCTGGCTTGCTGTCGGGCTTTGGGCCTCGACGCTTCGCAGGTTGGCCATCTAGTCGACTGATCAGTTACTATCCCCTTCCAACGTACAGAGAGAACACGAACCTCTTGTGATCTTCTTCTGGGCTCCGAAAGCTCTCAGAAAGCTTATATTCATGAGCGACGAAGTCTTATGGATGGGTTGAGGTGGTGGGCCTGTTACGGTATCATGCACCAGGCCTCCTACCATGGACCGAGCGAGAACGGCTGACTGACCATCCTGCCAGAAGAGCTATCTCAGCCTTCAAAACAGATATTATGGGAGTCAGCGAACTCGCTCGGACATCCATGGAGGAGAGAAGTGGCGCAAAGAGTGTAAGCTCTCATCATCAACGCAAAGAAAATGATAGGGTAAAACAGCAAGACCACCAGGCTACGAGACACTTCCGATGCAGCGGCTGTTTCGCATCACAGGGGTGGGAGTGCAGAACCAGATGTACCACATAAGACACTGTCAAGGGATGTGATATTCATGCCTTGCTAGTTAAAGCACTAGTGATCCGGTAGCTCTTCGCAAGTCATGCACTTACCATATGGTCCACCATATTGCACATTCTGTCCAGGTCCACCCTGGTCGGGGGATATTGAACCACCTCCCGCAGAACTCATTGTGTCCTCACAATATTCCTCAACAGCGACTGTCTCTATGTGATCGTGGGGCTAGCACAACGGCGACGGATCTCCCGGGGTATGTGAGCTTCCCAGATGGCTTGGGTTATTCACAAAGTCGCCGGTACCTCACAGTCTGTCAGCCATTATCAAGAATGGAGCTCAAGAGGAAACGGGCGAACAAGCTCACCATAAGTCGACCCAGCAATTTGCTCTGCGGTCGCCCTGAAGAGTCCTGAGCGTGCTATCCACGAAGAAAATTGCGAGAGGACAAAGGTCAAGGTCTTGATTATCTGAAGATTTCCGCACGGTCGACCCGAGATAGATAGCAAGCGGAAGGCTAGCGAGGATGACAGGAGATCGCTGCCAAGCGCCTTACATCAACCTCAACTGTTGGTAAAAAGAAGAGCGAGCGGACTAATTAGTCGCGGACCTAGTCTGGGAGACCGAGGTCTATTAACTTTGATTCCAGGTCCAGGGGGGCGCAGAACTGGCTCAAGCTTTTTGAGACCAGTCTTCCACAGCGTGATTTCTGTGCCATACTCTGATGAGATGGTTCATCCGCCCACACAGGGCTGTCCTCCGTCTGTGCAACCCCGGCCAAGACGCTGGACGATCGGCTCTGGAGACACGAGAAGACTCAAGGATACGATCGCTTCTCGAATGACCGGGAAGGGACATCATCTGATGATCCATAACACTAAGGTCCGCATGCAACGGCGCCCTTTTCCCCTAGCCTTTTAGCCATCTAGACTCTCGACATCATCGCGGCGACCCTCGGCGGAAGCCAATAATGCTGTTGATCGTCCGATAATGGCAGAGCTCAATTCCCCACCGCCGCCACCAAGCCCGTTTAACGCACGATCGAATCTTCGTTCCCAGGGCTCTCTCTGCCCTTAGTCCGGACGGGGGGATCTCATCCTGATCCAACCGGCTGCCTCACGATCTGGGAGATTCTTCCGCTTCTCCTGTCGACCTTCACCATTCGCCGGAAGGACCTCAGTTCGTACCGGCGCCAGAAAGGCCTCCAGCAAGTCGGGAACCAGGCCGTCTTGCGAGGCGAGACTTATGGGTCACGATCCCCGCAGAAATCGCGCGCCGCGCAGCCCACTTAACTAGCTCTCAGCCCAGCTAGAGTTCCAGTAGGGGATCGAGTAGTATCCCAATAATCGGCGCCCGTGCGGATCTCATATGATTACATATACGTACCTCTGGCAGCCGATCCAGGCCGTGGTGGGGGACGGTTTTCGGGGCCAGCTGAACCATGAACAATGATAACACTTGCGCCTCCCGAGGCCATCTTAATTCGATCTAGGTTCTCCGTTTGAGGAGTTCGTTATTGACGGTCCGTCCGCGATGGTACGATAAGAGTGGGCCGTTCCTTAACTATTTCTTTGGAACACTTCGTTTTCGACAGCTCTTTTTGCGCGGGACGGAGGCGGGAAGAAAGGAATGAGAACGGGATCTCCAGAGAACCGTTGCAGTCATGATTGAGAATAATCTTGTGTTCTGTATTCCAGGGATAGAAAGGATATCTCCATGACTTGCAGGAATAGAGATCTCTTGCTGTGGTTGGCGTGGGATAATCATCTAAGAGAATATAATAAGTCTCCCCATTTCTGCAAGAGAGCCAGCCACCAAAGAACCAACCAGAAGAGACTTTTTCCGTCAACTGATGATGCACATTCCATTATCTCTTTTTCCGGAGGGCCATGACACTCGAGTTTTTGACTGGAGAGGGTTGTTGTGGTGGTTCTTGTTCTTGCCAGTGAACCTTGGGACGCTCGACGGCACGGACCCTTCGCTTTTTTTCAACGACAGTCGCAACGAAGATAGGGACCAAACCCCCATCACCACCACGACAATCGCCCCTGGGAGCAGATGTCACCCGGAAGGACACAGATATTTGCTAATCCACTGGTTCTGTGGATCTGTCCGCTGTGATCCACCATGAGGGCGGAAGAAAGGAGCCCTCCCCTTCATGAGACGAACAGAAATCCTCGTCCACGTCTCCGCGCCCAGTCGGGCAAAGGATGATGCCAGGTATCGCGCGCTCGTTGAAGCAGCCGTTTCCTTTGAACCGGTATCTCGACACGATGTGTTTCCAGAACAGGGAACCAGTCTAGGTACACCAGTCAGAGAAGGTGGATCCGCCAGCTCTACAGGAGTGAACTCCGGGGACGAGTTGGAAAGCATCATTCCCCCCCATCAGTCGCTTGGAATAATCAATGAACAATTTACGGCTACGGATCAAGTACCTGCCTTGGTGGAACCTGACGAGGTGGTGTCTATTTCGTCAACAGAGCTACCACCGGAGCTTCATGATAGCGAGAGATCATGTAGTCTCCGTCGAGATCCTTCCCCTGGCCTCCAGGTCAGTGATAGGGTTGCTGATTCAAAGGAAAACCAACAGTCACAGCGGTCTCGCGTGTCAGATTCTTTGGAGACGCCGCTGAGTGTCATTCCGGACTCCCAACCGGAGCCGCCACCTACAGAACCAGACGCCGGAGTTTTAGAGCGTACACCGCTGGGCAACGTCCAAGTTGAAGGTTCTTTTCACGTAGAAGTCGCTTCTACAGGGAAGAGACGCCGTTTGGACACGACATCATCATCATCATCATCAATTGGCGATGGCACCACAGACCTACGCATACCTTCCTCCTTTCCAGACCCAGAGAAGGAGCTGGTAGACAACGACCAGCAGAGGGCGCCGTCTGTGGCCCCAGCTCAACGGTCCATGACGGGAGGAGCTTCTCCGAAGATTCCCCCTAAGATCTGTCATCCTCTCTCACTAGATATCCTTCCCATGGCGCTTCATCCTCCTTCGCCGCCCGTCTCGACAGAACCATTCGAGACGCATATCACACCAACTCTGCGCATGCTGGCGGAACGCCTCAAGCGCTCACGCACGTACCAGCCGTTGAGACAGACCAGAGAGCCAGGTAAGCTAGAAAGGGGATTCTGGCATGTATGTATCGACATCGTGAACCAAAAGGAAGGGCCCACAGCCCCGAGTGAAGAAGAAGGGAGGAAGCGGCCAAATGGCTCATATGGACCTCATTCCACCAAAGCGAATCAATGGACCCTTTCCTTCTTTACTCGATTCTGGTCTTTCCTGACGGACTTCATCGTCAAAGAAGGCCGCGCCGGCTGGGGCGTCTGGTGTATACTCGAAAAAGCATCTACCAACGAGAGTAGCCACAACCCATCTGAACAGCCAGATACCGCACATCAAGATCGTCCCGACCTCCAGGAACAAGACACCACCTGCAGATCATTGACTTTGAAAGTCTACACATGGGGCGAAGTCATCCCGCACGTCTACCTTCTTCTCTTCCTAGCAAGCGAGCGACGTATACGTGGTATGGAAGCGCAGTGGAAGGATGCTACGGAAAACACCATTATCGAGATGCCGTGATTTCCTTTTTCTCAAGTATGTAGATTTCAAATATATATATAAGCAGTAAAAGAGAGGCATCGACCGATTGCTAGACTTAAAGACATTCTGTAGCGGTGATCCAAAGGGCAAATCCAGTCTCATTGATGTTGTAAATATCCTAATTCACAATCCTGGAGTCTTCGCGAATACACCAGAGTCGCTCCTACTGATCATGTCGAAGATCAGGGTAAAGACCAATGCGACGGTCATTTCGCTAGGATTGAGAATTAGAGGGGTGGATGAACCATAAAGGCCTAACTGACATCGAATTCCTAATAGCAATATGATACACGGTACATATCTCGATAAGATCGCCCTCAACTGCATAACTGTCCCGAAAAAAAGCCACCATGGCTGAACATAACCCTTCTGATTGCTGCAGGACCGGGGGAAAGAAGAAGGAAAGAAAGAAAAAAAAGAACAAGAGCATCCCGGGCTCGGCATTATTGACTCGCATGACAACAGCAATTTTTTATCCCGCAAAAAGCAGGGCGTAAAGACATGAAGGGCAAACAATCACAGGAAGATGCTGAGACCCTGCAGGAAAGCTGCTCAATGGTTAGCACCAGCGTTTAATAGTTCAACTCGCCGCCTCCAGCGCCGCCAACCGCATCGAGATCCTCATAGCTCTTCAAGCTGCGTCCCTGCACAGCTTCACGAGGGCCCATGGCCTGTTGTGCACCTCCAGCGCCCATAGCATCCGGGAAACCGCCTTGGCCGACAAGCTCCGCGGCCGGATGTCCCGGGGGAACATAGGCAGCACCAGCATTGTACGTGAGTCGGCCGCCAGGTCCAAACATGCCAGGCATACCTCGGACCGGGCTCAGACGGCCGTTACCCATGCCGGCTCCCTGACCATGGCGACTGCCGCGACGATCGTATGGTCCCGAGCGGTTACTGTATCTACCACCATTCCGACGCATGACACCGGGCTGATGATGGAGGGAAGGATCACCAGAGACCAGTCCATTTGCATTCCATGCACCGGCCTGACCAGCACCCACGAAGCCAGGGAATCCAGCCCCTGGCACGCCCTGGAAGTTGCCAGCCATACCATTGGCACCACCAAAGTATGGCATATTGGCCAGATTGAATCCACGAGGGGTGCCCGTCTGCATATGTCCGGATGAAAGAGGGAAGTGGCCGTTACTATTGGCGTCGGATCGGGAGGGCGCGATATGAGCAGGATCCAGAACGTAGGCATTCACGAGGGTAAGCTATAACCGTCAGCTCTAGGATTCCAAGCTGGCCAACAAGCGGGGGAACTTACATCTTTCTGAATATTTTCCAACCACTCGGGATGCCGTTTCTCGACGTGCTTGCGCCAGAAGTGCTCGGCCTTGAACAACTTCGTACATTCTGGGACCTTACAGCGGAACTTGGACTCGTCTTCCTGTTTGACGTATTTAGACAGTTCCTCCTCGAGCGCTTCATCGACGGGCTTTCCGCCCAGCTTCCTGATATCAACATTCTCCGGTTCGAGAATCTGGAAGAGCTTGTCTTCAAATGTCTTGACCCAGTTGAAAGCACGCTGCAATTGCTGCTCCGACTTGGAGGCGAAACGCTGCGGTCGCTTGCCCTCCACCGGAGATGCGGTGCCGTCACCCTCCTCGGTCTGCTCCTTTTTCTTGACAGGGAATGGCTGCCCCTGCGCGCTGGCTTTAGCCACAGCCTTTGCCTGACTGGTCAGCCCAGCCCGTGGGCGACGCAGATGGCCACCGGGGCATTTACGGACGAGCTCATGGACGGAATCACTCTCAAAGACGCAAAAGAAACAGAAATTGTACACCCGGCGCAGATACTCCACCATGAGGTCCAATTTCTTCTTCTTGACCAGCAGGTCCTCATCGTCCACTTCCTCATCATCCCATCCTTCCTGTTCCTCGCCTTCTTCCGCCTCGCCTTCGTCCAATCCATCCTCGGAGCCAAATCCGTTCTTGCGCTTCTTGACGCTGACAGGTCCTGTGACAGGAGGCTGTAGCCAGCCCTTGCCGCGGAGATCCTCGACCCGCTCCTCGATCTTGGTGAAACCGTCCGAGTTTTCACCCATCTCAGAGTCGAATTTGGCGACAACTCGTCTTGCCAACTCCAGGTCACGCTCAATCCGTTCCGGGGCTGAGAAGAGATCCCACAGAGCCTTCTTGCGAGGTTGGGAGGGTGGCACGTGCACGCCCACATGGCAAACAAAGTCACCGTGGACCGGGTCGTGAATGGTCTTGTCATTGACAGCCTCCAAGGCCTTCTCGGCCGTCGACGTATTTGATCCATTGGTCACAGTGTCGGTCTCCATCTCCTCACCTTCTTCATCGCGACCATCGCCTCTCTCAACCACAGCTGGTGGTTCAGGAGCCGGGTGGAGCATAATCCATCCCATACGATGGTACTTCTTCGCCGGATTAGGGTCGCTCAAACTGAGCCACTTGAACCCGCCGTCCTGCTCACCAAGATGCTCCTTGCAGAATTCCTCGATCTTCTCTCGGCTGACGTTCGGTGCCAAGGTCTTGATCAGCAGTGCTGGCTGAGACAACGCTTCGTCGCGTAACTCTGCTCCCCTAGCGGGAAGCAAGTCGAGCACTCCAAGAGTCTCACCGACCGCAGTGGCTTCCCCTTCTTCTTTCTCAATGATACCACCCGCTCCATCGCTCTCACTCTTGTAGATTCCCTCCAGTGTGAATTCATCAAAGACGCCCGAGTCGATATCCCGTTCCCATTGTTCGTATGCGCCTCGTCTAAATTCCATCAGGCGATGCCGCAGAGGATCCCTGATCTCCGGCACGTAGCGCTCCTTGAACCACTCTTCGTTGCGATGCTGTTGCACGAATGCCCTGGCCATCTTTATCTGGAGTTCGGCCTTGTATGCATCGTAGGCCGCTTGGATCAATCCTCTCTCCCTCTCTCGGTCTTCGCGAGCCTCACGCTCTCCTTTGACACGATCGGACGGGCGTCGTCCACCATGTTTCGCGCGCTCTTTTTCCTCCTTGATGACCTGCTCCGCCCTCCACCATTCCGCGAACCAATTAAATCCGACCTGAAAGTCCAACGTCAAGGGGTTAGGAAGAGGGTTCGTCGGAATCGGTCTCTTTCCGGAATCCTGTCCCGGAACATAGCGATCGATGTTGGCCACATGAGGTGAGGGAGCCCTACGCCGATCTTCACGGTCCCTTGCCGCATGGTCACGAGAAGATCCGTAGTGGTCGTCGCGAGCGGAGCGAGAGCGGTCCGCCGGTTCGTAACGGTCAATCAAGACAGGTGATCGAGAGCGGCCACGACCGCGACGGCGATCCTGGGAACCTACTACAGGTCAGCGACATTTCATAACCTGTCAGTTCGGGTGGGCAACTGTACCAGGAGACCTGCGTCGATACGAATCGACTGGAGGTCTCGTCGAGTATGAGTCACCATCGCGACTCCTCCCAGGCGAGCCGTAACCGTCATATGCATCCATTACCGGCGAATGGACTTTCGGAAGACACCAGGGGTCCTTTCCTAGTAAGTCACTGGAGAACGATGTATGATGGCAGACCAGACACGGTCACGTAGCCAAGGTTGCGCGCTATGTCGTCCCAGGAGGCCAGCACTGATCGCAAACTATCGATTGGGCGCCTCGGGATCGCCAAGGTAAGCTAAGATCCGACATAGTGAGCGTTAGAGACATTGTTTTCAAGAGAAAGAGTGGTTGACGATATGACGGTGCAGGCAGGGCAACAGAGACGAGGGTATATTGTTTCAGAAAGAGAAGGATAAGAAGGCTTCGCTGAAGAGCGGTCAAGAGAAGTGATGAAAGAGTTGACACATCCACCTGGCCACAACCGTGATCCGTTGGTTCCCCGAGGCAACCAGCCAGTTAGCCCACGGCGAACTGATGGATAGGAAGTAGGGAAGATGCGCGGGAGTGAAGGGCGGGCGCTCGAAGCGTGACGAGGGAAGTGAAGATGAGCTGAGAATAGAAAATGGAAAATCGTAGCGTATATATAGAGAGAGAAAAGTAAAATGAAGGCCAGGGGCGAGATGCAAGAAGATCGGGATTGGGGGACGAGAGACAAGGGCAGCGACTAAACACGAGAGATGAGAAGTGAGGTAGGCAACCTACAAGAAGCCCAGACGAGAGAATTGGGTGGAAGGGAAGCAAGCGACAATATGGACGCTATCCCCGAGCACGTTAATCTAGATCAGATGAACGTGAAGCTACACCCGGGGAGCAGACGCTGACTGTCCTGATTCGGGGGGAAGATGGCGTTGAAGAGGAGAAGGAGAGAGAGAGGGAGAGAGAGGGAGAGATGACCGATGGGCTGGAGAGAGAAAGCTGGAGGTGGAACGCGGTGGAGAGAGAACGCGCGCGGCTAAACCCAGCCAGGTATGGCCAACCGCCAGTTCCATCAACCGTTCAGCATAAACATCGAAGATGACAGGAAACGGAGATGAGAAGAAAAGAGAGACAGGATGGAATACAGCGGTGGATGATAACAAACCAAAAGGGAAAAAATGATCTCTCACCTGGGAAGCTGGATGGATAGCCAACGAATCTTTGATCCAACAGAGCCACTTGCGCCCTCTCTGATTACCATTACCTAGCAACGACAGCTCAAGGTACGAGAAATCATTCTGCAAAAGGATCTCTGCACAAATATAACGGAGGAAAAGAAGACTACAATGTGAATAGACAGAGAAGAACAGCCCCTATCCCATTCACACCCGGTCTACTCTCTATTGACTTCACCGCATTCGAGGATACCGAGCGCCAGGTCCCGGCAGAGTGCCATTCAGCTCAGTAGCGCTGCTATTGAATAGGCTGATTCAATACATCACGGCCATTCATCCTTCTGATCTACGATTCTTTCCTAGTCTGGTACAATACATGATAGGCGATTGCGACGGGTCATTCCCATCCGAGTTACAAGTGACCAGGCAGTAGGAGTTATCCTCGATGATAAATACATTTTTGGCTAGCTCATATTACAGAAAAAGTCTGTCGATAACTACAATACTCGTTGTCATGAATGGTTCGTGGCATCGTACGATCTTCGGAACAAGAGGCGGGCTCTAGCGGGAGTCGAAGGTCAGGAAACCTAGGCATGTAAAAGGAACAAGTGGGAAAGAGAAAAAAGAAAAAGAAAAGAAAAAAAATTCGTCAAACATGATCCAAAATATTTTCATCAAGAGTACAAGCGAGCGTCAGAAGAGGAGCATGAATAGATCGTGGGTATCCCAACCCAGAACCCAAAACCAGTCCCACCGTCGGATGCTAAAGACATAGCCATAATAACCCCCAACAAAAAAAAAAGCACGATCCAGAAGGGGGGAGAAAAAAAACACACGACAGGCATCAGTAAACACGTAGTCAAACCCCCCACCGCAGATACAGGAGAGGACGAGTCATGTTCTCGGTTGTGGAAACCTGCCGACTCTGCCATGCTGCTGCTTCAATCATTGCTCGGTTTTATTTTACCAGTGATGGATACCTCTCTCTCTAAAATTCCCAACCCATTTCCCATAAACACAATGGCAAAGAATAATCGTGGACAGAAGAAGTGCTGCGAGACGCACATTCTTGCACCATGCGGCTGATAGATGGATGACCATTATGCTGCCTGCTTTGGTTCGCTAGAGACATCATTGGCGCTTAGCTCCTCGACCTGCAACAGGAAGATCTGACCTTTTCATGACGTGCGCCGGAGGAGATAGAAGGTGCAGAGCCATCTTGTCCGTCAATCCACATGTATCAACATTTCCGCATGAATCGAAGATGCCAGCATAATACAGGGAGGCATCAACAATAACGTGAAGGGGTCGAGATCGTCTCATGAATATGCAGCACATGATGAAGGGCAAAAAGAAGACATGGTCAATCGAAAAGAAGAAAAGGAGAAAGGGGGCGTAAAACAATGGAAACAATAACGTCATCATCATCCCTCCCAACAAAACACTATAAACGGACATAACATGAAGAGTGAAGCGGGTCAATCTGATCGAGGAAAGCATGAAACAGGCATCAGAACAATTCAAAACAGAGACGAGAATGCACACATCGCTTGCTAGAAGAATACCAGAGATCCATCCATCCATAACTGTAGCCATGATGAAGCGTAGATACCAAGAAAGACATAAAAAGAGGGTCCACGACAATGGACGAGAGGAGAGAACGGTTCGCAGAATCGGACGAGCCGCTCAACCGTCCTCATCCGACACGCCAGCCGATTCCGGCTCACTCTCCTCATTTGTTCGCGTCTTGGCTTTCTTTGCACCCGCGTCGTCATTTCCCATGGCGTCCGACTTGCGCTTCTGGGCCGTCGAGGAGTTCTCGGCGTTATTGTGGATGGAATTGTTGGCATTTTCCTTGCCCGAGCCTGCTGCCGCAGCCTGGTTCTTCTCCATCGCGGCCACCTCGTCGGCGGTCAGGAAACGACCACCAGGACCACGAGGCCGCCGCATCGCGTGGTTGTGACGGGACTCATGCAGGTACGGTTTTCGGCCCTTGGACGTCAACCGCAGCTGTTCCTCCAACTTTTGTCGCGCCACTCGTCGCTTGAGGATTCGGTGGAATTGCTTGGCATTGACATACAGCGGCGATTCCTCGGCCGGGGCGGCGCCCACTTCCGGGGAAGGCTGACTCTGTTGAACGGGCGGCTGCGGAGGCGGCGGCATCGAGGGTACCGACGGTCGTCCGACGTGATTCATAACCGGCTGCGCGGTAGGAATATGCGGACTGCCCACATGGCTCATCCGACGTTGCTGCTGCATCTGGGCGCTTTGAGACATGGGAACCTGGGGCATGTGCGGCATGGGCCCCGGCACCTGCGGCGGGGATCGAGGATTTCGCTCGTTCTTGACTTGCACTCCGGGCATCCGGGGCGATCCTCGGGGTCCCTGCATCTGTCCTGCCATCGCATCCTGGTGTAGAGGGTAGAACTGGCCGGAGGCAGCCGCCGTGGCCATCGCCGCCGCCTGAGACGGAGAGATCCCATATGTCTGCGGCATGGCGTAGGACTGAGGGAAGTTCATCTGCTGATGAGGTGCACTTTGCGGCTGCTGGTAATGACTCTGCGACGGAAGGATCGGGGACGCCTGGTGATTCGGGTGTCCCTGTTGCATGTGCGCCTGCGCATTCGTCGGCGATGTCATCGACCCAACTGGAGGGGGTGCATTGGGTGCTGCCGTCTGGTACGCGCCTGGAATGTGCGATGGAGCGTGCGGATGCTGGCCGTGAGGCTGTTGATATTGCGGAGGATACTCCATGATGGGATCGCGGTGGTGACGGTTAGGTCCCGTCACTTCAGCGCGGACAATCGTGATAGAAGAAGGTGAAGTCGGCGACGAAGGTGAATGCGACTACGCTAGTCGCAATGCGAACGTGTGGGAGGAAATCCGTGTCCAGAGGAATCCTGATAATGTCACTGGGACACGAGATGGTGAGGTTGCCCCTTTGGATATGGAACTTCCCGCTGATTCGACACGCTAGAGATGGCAGTCGACAGCTTCGAGACGTCGCGTCAGCATCTAACGCAACCTTGACTGGTGGTCGGGCCCCGGGGTGCAGCCCGTTCTGATAGGGGGGGAACAAATGGAGCGCTTACCTTGTCCCTTCACCAATACAGAGCTCGTCAGCGTCTTGCGATGGGAGGATTCGGAAGTATGGAAAACCAGCGTTTCTTGTTTGCTCAGTCTGCACTGGGAAACTCGCGCCAGGAAAATTCTGGGTCTTTGTGCAAGTCTTTACGCACGCTCTCCGGTAAGACGTGGTTGGGCTCTGATGCAGCGGACCGGGGTACGATTGAACAAAAGCCGTCCTTGATGCGTTGTCAAAACCGACCGTGATATCGATGACCTGACCGTGGCGCAGGGGACTTGTTCTACCGGCCAGCGCAGGGCAATGCACGAGGCGACCGAGCTACGCGAACTTCTTCTGGCCGACGCTAACTGATTTGATCTGCCTGTTGCCTTCCGGGAATATCTGAGTCCGGCCACGTCCGTCGAAGGAGGTAAAGATGAGGCGGTGCCAGCGGCTTGTGCTCCGAGAGATCTTCCGGGTTCCGAGGTAGCAGCAGATGCCTCGCGATCGAGTGGGATGGGAAGCTCAGAGGGCTCTGATGTCAGAGATGCGCTTGGAAGGGGCTTGCGACAGCAGTCCTAAGATCGCAATCGTCAGTTGTCATTTCCCACCAACAACAAGCTCTCCCGCGCCTGTCCTCGGGGACCGATTGATAAAGAAGGCGAGGGGAAAGAGGAATGGTGGGGTTTCGCGTTAGGCTGTACCCGGCGACTGGGAAGATGTATGCGTTGGCAGAATGCGGGCGCTTTTCCTGCAGCCAAAAAAAAAGGCCATACCTTGTCGATCAGCTCCGCGCATCCAGTGTACCCTACCAAACGATCCGATTCTTATACCGCGCGCGCGCGCAAGGTTGCTCCTGTGCGACCGTTCGTGTTCCTCGCAAGGAGGGGGAGAAGATCGGGGTCGACTGACAGGCAGTGACAGCACCGTGCAGCACCGCAAGAGCGCTCGCGACGAGTGAAGGATGACGCCGTCTCACGCGCCGGGCGTCGCGCCGGATGGAAAATGCGCTTGAGTCGGATGGAACGCGCGACTGCGAACCAGTGATCAACGACCTTTGGCGCCGTCCAACAACCAGTTCCGCGCAGACGATAGGGATATTTTGCTGCAGGGCCTGCGCGCGTGCGATGTTAGCTCGTTGGACGAAGCACCGCTGGGGGAGGGGCGGCTCGAGGATCGCAGTTGGCAGGATGAGGGGGGGGAACGATTCGCGCCAACAACAGACGAAACAAAGCTTGGGACGGTGGGAAAGGGGGGGAGTGCAGACAGATCAGTGGGCTGTTCTGACACCTGGGCCTCCAGAGTAGACGCTCCGCGATTACAGGACCACAGCAGGGAGGATCGGGATACGATGATTTGACCCGAGGCTTTCGAGGAAAGACGTTAAAGGTGGGAAGCGAGAGTGGGTGAGAAAATCGTCTGGATGATTCGCGGGGAGGCGAAGAAGGCCAACACGATGGCTCCCTTCGGCGCAACCGTGGACGGACTTGCTGATGTCAAGGCCCCCGGGCTGATCCGTGACCACCAGAACGCGTACGAATGGGGCAGAAAGGATTGATGAAGAGAAAAGAAAATAATGATCACAATATTAATAATGATCACAATAGTAATAATAATAAATAGGAAGAATCAAAAATTCAAATTCAAAAATCAAATGAGATGAGATAAAAAATGAGATGAAATGAAACAATACAGGATGCCAGGGAGACCAGATGCGTCGTGTTGATGGAAACCAACGCGATGGAACCTCAAGTCGTCACGAGAGAGAGAGAGAGAGAGAGAGCCGCAACTGTGTCGGTGCGCGCTGGCGGAGAGCCGTGGGAAGAAAAGGGAATGATGCTTGTGTGTGCACGAGAGAGGATTGGACCGAGCGGCCCAGGGACAGAAGAGCAGCCAACAAACGTACCTGATATGATTGATGTGATGCTCGAGGAAGAACAATCAGTTGTGTCTGTCTCAGTCGGTCGCGAAAGCACGATGATTGGAAGGAGAAGAAGAAGCAGTTGTCGGTCGCAAAAGACGATGATGATAGGATGATGGGGGGAGGGACTGGATTGGAGAGATAGAAACGGCCAGTGTGTGTGACCAGGGAAGGTGAGATGACCAACGAGAGAGAGCAGAGGGAGAAAGCCGCAGCGACGAGAAGAGCGGGCGATGGGGCATTTGTACGCTGACTGGCTCGCCAGCTGAATCAACCAAAACAAAAACGAGATGGATCCGGTCCTGCCCGCGTATCGCCCATGACGCACAAACCTCGAGGGGACCGGGCGGGGATTCTAAGTAGTTCGGTTCATTTCATTGCATTTCATTCATTCATTCATTATTATGATCATGGTTTATTATGATTTATTATGATGATTGAGAAAAAAGACCCATCTACAAATCACCGAATCGCCATCCCGTGCTGCATTTTCTGACTGGCTGATCCCCTCCTGAATTTTGGAAACGAGAAGATCCTTCCTCTGCGGTGACTCCGGACCGCGATGACCAACCGTGCCACACGGATCTCGTGACCCGCTCGGCTCACTGTCCGTTTCGGGAGACTCCTCCACTCGACGTCGCCTTCGCACAAGAAGAGAATGAATGAACCCTGCGCTTCGACTGCGGCACAAACTCATTCATCATCTTCTTCATCATCACCATCAGTATCATTATTATTATTTACTCCGTATTCAAAATGAATTGACTTTAGGCTTCAGCGGAAGGCTATCACGGGCTGGAGTAACTACCACCGCTAAGAATAAACACTCTTCATGGATCACGCATGGAACGTTATCGTGCAGGCGGATCGGACCTCGACACTACGACCGAAACAGAAAACGCAGCGAACCGTAGAAAAAGAAAATAAAATCCCTTTCCCGGGCCAGTCCAGATGAAACCACGCTGACCGGGGGACCAGGTTGAGCTTGGGCAGGAATGAGAGAATAAGAGATCGCAATAGTTAATTAGAGGAATCATCACCCCCTCCTGCTGCTCGACCTGCGCTCATGCATCCTAGACTCGTCCGATGCTGGATGGATGTGAGGAGTGGTCTTCTCTGCATGGTAGTAGCGGGGTGGAGCAAGGACTAGTTCGAGTCAAGTCAAGTCAAGGTCATCTTCTCAGATGTTCTATAACCGCCCCAGCTAAAACAGACCGTGGCCATGCTTCCGTCCTACTCGACGGACAACTCCCGTCCCCCGATCAGGCAAAACAAAACCCTCAGCTCCGCCGTCGGAACCAGGGTGCAGCAATCTTTTTTCCTTTCTGTCGTGCACATCCTTTGGTCCAGCATGAAGAGGACTTTTTTTTTTTTTTT
>JAPVCG010000028.1:107080-260473 GCA_029606305.1 Paecilomyces fulvus
CGAACCGGGGACCGCACCTAACCGAGGTCCAACCTGTAAGACTTATATTACCAGAGGAATAATACCAAGCCCTGCAGAGAATTACCGTATCGACCAGAATCAACTAGAGGAGTAGAGACATGAGATGGTCCTTTCGATCGTCGATCCCGTTTTCCACGGGTAAACCAACGAAAAAAAGTCCAATCCCAAGCGTCCCCGTGAGATCCTGACCGCTTTGATGATTTGATCCCGCGAGTCGGTGTGCAACCTTTGGAAACCTGGGCGGATACCAGTGGCCCGTGAAACTGGTTGGAGTCTTCTCTCCCCGAATCGTAGTGACCCGGTACCTGACCCGAGACTTCGAAAAAAGAGGATCTCGTTTGGGGATCACGGTCCAAGCTCGCACAAATCATCGTCAAACCAGGTCCATCTGGAGTGATAAGACAGAGCTCTGGCCACCTGACGTCAGATCGCGTCGACACCGCTCCTATCAATAGATCAGTCTACTATTTCATTTAGCTCATCGTTTTGTTTTTTGGTCCAGCGCGTCGCACCCAGGTTGGACTTGCAACCTCATTTCCTCGCTTAATCATAAGAATGGGAGTGGTTCAATTGAAGGTTCTCGATCATGAGTTAATACGTGTCACCTATGAAAGAACAGAATATTAAACAATGCACGCTCTTGCTTCTTCTTGCATATGACGTCCGCGATCTCGCAGTCCGGGTTGGGCTGATGCAGCCCAGTCGCATACTCGACTCCACGGTTCTCGACCTATTATGGTCGTCCGCATAAGAACTGGGACAGCACAGATGTTCTCGAAAATGAGCCAATTGGCTCCGTATCCAGCTGTCGGGATTTATGCCGCGCGCCTGAAGGTTTCTTCAGGACATCATTATTGCGGTTTGTGGAAGTCACCTGCCTTTCCGGTCAAGTGATCAGACAGATATGCGAGCTGAGGCCCTCCATTTCGTTTCGTGCAATCGATAGCATTGATGTTTTTAATATCATGTCTCCCTAAGGTCTCTATCCAGAAGCTGAATTTTACTTCCCGTGTTCTTAGCCCTGCAAGACTGTACAACCCATCCCCCAAAGTGGTTGCTGATGCGAGAGAAGCTACCATATCAAACTGCATGGCATCCGTGAACATGACACTTGTACGAAGTCTCCGGGTCTCTTCTTCAGAGTATATGCCACGTCTGAGACTAATGCATGTATGGAAATAAGCTTGGTCCAGCGATCTACACGGATGTCGCTCGCTCTGACATTCACGTGAGAGGTATGCCGGTGGCATCCATCGGATCTTCTCTGGATGCCTTGCACGGTCTATCGATATTCTGGCTTCATATGAAAGATACCATGGTCTCCTTCTATGGAATCTCTGTTTTCTCGACGGTTTCCTCGGTTTGGGCAAAATGAATGTGTCTGCCGACGTCACGGTGGTCTCTAACTAACTATGCAAAAGTCCCACGTCCGGGTATGATGGCAGAATGAGGAGCATATTCCTGATACCTTCCTGTGTCAGCTCCACTCTGCTGGGCCAGGTCAGGTATGCTTAAGTTGTGCAGCGTGGGCACCGTGCTTGCGTTCGGCAGTCTCAATAACGGGTGTCCTAGTGCATGGGTTCGGTCTAGACTGCATCTCGAGATTGTTGACAGGGTCCACCAGCCGCTGTCATTGTCCCCGACAGCAGCTCGGTCTATAGATCATGATTGGGCCACCATGCAAATCGCTCAACGGCTATGCCCCCCCTTCGTCTCAGTCTGGATCTGCGTTCCAACGAAACAGGCAATCAGCTTTTTCCAGACTACGGACCAAGCCCGTCGAATCGAGGTGGAAAGCTACTGATATGCGGGATTTATACACGTTGGCCCCCCATAGTTCTTGATGCCGGCATGTTATTTTGCACGTTGTTCAAAGGGATATAGTGAAGGGGGCCTCCAAGCAGCCGTTGGCGCCACGCGATGGGATCAGTTGTTCATACAGTGACTATTGGCTGCTCTCCCTAGCAGAGGTCAACGGACTCATGTGGTAGTTCAGTGGCTAACGAACTGGGCCCCATGCCCGGGTTAATGAGATGGCAACTGATACATTTCGCTTGCTTAGCCGTCCATTGCCTGCCACCTGAGACGTCTGCTTGACGTGGCTTGCAAGGTGTATGGCTCGGGAATTAGCATCCATGATACAGCCTCGGATCTCCGGTGCGATAGGATGACGACTTGTACTTGACATTGACACCTCACGGCAATTGCAGATGGACTTCTCGGCCGGATGACAGTTGTTCAAGGGAGAATGCAGCACCTAGTTTTCCAGCCCGATCAAGACCGGGCTACCAGATATCTTGCCCTTGGACAAGGAGGACTGGCCTCGGAAGATGGGACGAAGGCCGCAGATGGGTTGAGTCGACTGGCCCCATTTGGGATGTCCAATCACAGCCCACAGCAACCTTTCTACACGGTGATAGGATGGGCAATACTGGCTATGAGGGATCCTTCAACGCCTGATCAGGCACCAGATGATGTCTCATACGCTAGTAAATGAGGCGGGAAGCGCAAGGGACTCCAATAAGCATCCTTGTGAGACTACGCGTGGTGCCAGCCTGGATGATCGAGAGCATCTATGGATCATCCTTTTAGACCCTCCAAAGTCTATCTATCTATATCCCTCCATTTTTTCATGGTATGCTTTGGTTGGTGCCTTTGAGCCCTGGCTATCACCCGGCGCCAGCACATGAGTGTGATGATATTCGGGCTCTCAGGATGGTGAAGGGAACTACCGACTTCTACACACCCCCCCGGAGACCTATGAGACGCGGATTTGATCTATTGTTGGTTCTCATATCGGCCACTCCGGGTCTTAGGTCATGGATCGACTCTGTATACGACGTACGTTGACTGACTAGGCTACGAGGATCCTCATCCCGCAAGGCCCTGGTGGAAGCCTTCTCGAGCGCGAGTGCTTCTCCAAATCGGACTCCGAATGACGCTGCGCGTGCTGGAGAAGAGTCTCCACTGTGATGGCCGACGGACCCATGTTGTCCGCTGATCACCCTGCTGTGTTCTCGTGGCGACCACACGCAGGCTCCCCCTTTTCCAGACGTCTAGCATTGCGTCAAGCTGTCTTCCACTGGGTGACGCTCAGTGTACTCTAGATGTGGGATCAACTCAGGGGCAGACGGACTGCACAGGTATACTCACGAAGGCCATCTCATATGGCCATCGGAATCCATCGCACTCTCATTGTCATATCGCCCTCCTCATCAGTTCTATGTGGAGTTTTTCGTCTCATAGTCCACGCCATGCTAGTCGGATTGTTCGACGCGTGGATCTGGGGACTCTAGGACGGTACGATAGAAGGAAGACAGTGTACGAGGTGAGTCTGCCCATGGACTTGAATAAGACGTAGGCAGGATCAAGTACGGTACGCATATCCCTAGTAGATGTCAGTGTAAGGAGTAAACACTTCTGTAGTTCACAGGACGAACAGCAGCCAGAACTCACGGATACATATTTCTCAGCTTTCTTCGACGCCCTTAGTTGACAGACCAAGGCGTACCAGCAACTGTGGACGAATGTATCAACGTAGAATGCGTAGAACACAAGTAAAAAAATGCCCTTTCTGAACCCAGGCAGTACAGAAACTGAGATGGAAATGAAGAAATGGAAATTCATCCCTCTCAACAACGAGCATCGACACAACCCCGATAACCCCAGACCAACCGACCCGAAAAAGAGTGAAAAGAAGAAGAGCAAGAAACCATCCAACCCACCTCTCCAGATAAGAAAAAAGAACCCAACCCCACTTCATTCACAAAGAGCAGTAGTAGTATCCCACGAACCCCCTCATCCAAGACTTCGCCTGAACATGCAGCCAACTATACTACTAGTAACAAACCCTGATTCCGACATCGTGGTTCCGGTTGGGCAGCAAGAGCCGTCTATGACTTGTCCGCTTCTTACAGGTCAGATCGTCCGTGCGCGCAGGAATGAGAATTGGGACTGAGGGGAAGTGAAGCGGAATTTGTCTTGTCTAGGGTTATGTTACTGTAGTTTGTAGTTTGTTTTTTGAAGTTGGTGGACATGACGGCTTTTCGGAAGTGATGTGGTCTGGATATATATTATCTCGTGTGTGTCGGTTCCGTCCGACTATGCAGAGGTACCGGAACATTTTATAGAAGAACTCGGCTATAATACTCTAATTCTTATTTCGAGAGGTTATTACATAAATTTCGTTGTAATCCATAAGCTTTTTTACCCAGGTAACTATGTCACATAATACCGTTCAACTACAACTACATGAATACTTCATATTGTCCATCGCAATCAACAGTCGAGTCAACAAATGCAACGAGGCGAGAGCTGGTCTGCAGTATGATAGGCAAGAAGTCATCGATGTCTGGAATAATATCATGACACCATGTAATTAGAAACAAGATATCATTTCGTATAAAAATAAAAAATCATCCCTCGAAGTTAGCTGCATCCAAATTTCCGCAGACTTTTTTCCCATTCCACTGTATTTAATTATATGGGAGAGATATAAAAAAATTGGACTTGGGGGTAGTCGAAACCCCGACTTCCACAAATTATGTTTTAAATGCGACACTAGGCGTCACCATGCAAATGTGGCACTCTACCACTGAGTTACAAGCCCAATGAACTGCCGAGATTATTCCTGTATTGATTCATCAATAACAGACATATAATGGATGATGATTGTTGCGGGCTCTTTTCTTCATGCTGGATACGGTGGGGTGAACTAAGTAAGATCGTTTCCCCCCCAAATTGTGTAGACAATGCTGAAGCTAAGGAGATAGTTAATCAGATCCGAATATTAATATCAGACTAGAGTAATTCTTGCATAGGACCTGATATGGAGCTCTTTGAATTGCTTCCTATCGTGACGCTAGCTACTCCGATTTTTCCGCTATCTAGCTATGCTATAACCCTGCCGCAATTTGATTGATTCTCCTGTTGTGGAAAGCTTGGGAACAGTCCTCTCGTCCCACGGTTTGCGTCTCTGCGATGGGGCTCCCGCCGAGTCAATGGAGGTACATACAAACATTAAGTCCGTGCTCTGTGAAGGAGCTGTTTGTTTACTCTGTAATCCATACAGTGAGAGTATCTCACAGGGATGTGTGTCAACTCCTTGTCATCGGATTTTATCTACTACTACCCTAGAACGCGGGATGTTTTAGCGTGTGGCGTAAGAGCAGTGGCTGTCACTGACTCGAAACAATGCAGTGAAATTCTCCTTGATGAGTTCATAAAACCAATAAGATAATTCACGAGGACTGTGAATCAAACACATTCCAATTCAATTGATTCTCAGCCGATATGATCCCGCGGTGTTCTGTCGTGTACGGTACGAAGTGGTAGCTTATCTAATCAGGACGCTTTGGCCTCATGTGGCTTTTCCTGGACAGAGGACTGAGTTCCCGAGATTAACTAAAGCAACACTCGAACTACGCGTTCTGGACATCCTGTTTCCACGGGTCCGTTCGGTGGAAGCCGTTCGACAAGTCGACGCTTTGCTACGGCCTGATAGTTAATTACACAACGTCAACCCCGCGCGCCAAACGTTCACTGCACATACATGACGCTTTTGTTGACCTCCGACAGGGATCTCGAAGCGTACGGAATAGAAACAAGGGTCCACAGAGGAGCCGACTCGACGTCGAGGAAACACATCCCACGAGGCTGAGCGTTGTACGTCTCGAGGCGGCGCTCACTGCAGCGTTCGCAACTCGCCTACCCGGCTGTGACCGCTCGCGCACGCCGGAGAGCGGGCAAGCACTGTGGAGGGTTCCTGAGTATATGGGGCGCGATTAAACATGGCTCTAGGCGGAGGAGGAAACATCAAGGTGGTGGTGAGAGTGAGGCCGTTCAATAGCAGAGGTCAGTGGAACTGCAGCAGAAGGTTATGTTTTGCGCTTTTTGAACTGACGTGAACTCCTTTCTACCCAGAAATCGACAGGGGGGCAAAATGTATCGTTCAGATGAAAGGGAACCAGACGGTTCTCACACCACCACCGGGTGCGGATGAGAAGCTTCGTAAGGGAGGCATGAAAGGTTCCGTCGAGGGGCCGAAGACATTCGCATTCGATAGATCCTACTGGTCGTTCGATAAGAAGGACCCGAATTATGCCGGACAAGAACACCTCTTCAACGATCTGGGTATGCCGCTGCTGGATAATGCGTTCGAAGGGTACAATAACTGTATTTTCGCATACGGTCAGACCGGTTCGGGAAAGTCGTATTCGATGATGGGTTATGGGCAGGAACACGGGGTGATCCCCAAGATTTGCCAGAACATGTTCCAACGAATCGCGAAGCTTCAGGAAGACAAGCACTTGACCTGCACGGTGGAAGTATCCTATCTGGAGATCTACAACGAAAGGGTCCGCGATCTGCTCAACCCTTCGACGAAAGGAAACTTGAAGGTTCGCGAGCACCCGTCGACGGGTCCGTATGTGGAAGATCTCGCCAAGCTGGTCGTGCGGTCGTTCCAGGAAATTGAAAATCTGATGGATGAAGGTAACAAAGCCAGAACGGTGGCCGCGACCAACATGAATGAGACTTCCAGTCGATCTCACGCGGTCTTCACCCTTACCCTCACCCAGAAACGGCACGATGCGGAGACGACAATGGATACGGAGAAGGTGTCGAGGATCAGTCTGGTGGACCTGGCAGGTTCTGAAAGAGCCACATCTACTGGCGCCACAGGTGCTCGGTTGAAAGAAGGAGCGGAAATCAACCGTTCCCTTTCAACGCTTGGTCGTGTCATCGCTGCACTGGCAGATCTCTCTTCAGGCAAAAAGAAAAATGCGAAAAATGCGTCTATGGTTCCTTACCGAGATTCCGTATTGACATGGCTGCTGAAAGATTCCCTGGGTGGCAACTCCATGACTGCAATGATTGCAGCCATTTCGCCTGCTGATATCAACTTCGACGAGACCCTCAGTACCTTGCGATATGCCGACTCCGCCAAGAGGATCAAGAATCACGCAGTTGTCAACGAAGATCCAAATGCACGGATGATCCGGGAACTCAAAGAGGAACTCGCTCAGCTGAGAAGCAAGCTTGGAGGCGGTGCGGCAGCAGGCGGCGCGGTAGCGCCAGGTGGTGTCCCTCCTGAAGAGTACTATCCGCCTGATACTCCTCTGGAGAAGCAGATTGTGTCAATTGCCCAACCAGATGGCACCGTCAAGAAGGTTTCCAAGGCGGAGATTGTTGAGCAGTTGAACCAAAGTGAGAAGCTGTACAAGGACCTCAACCAGACATGGGAGGAAAAGCTGCAGAAGACGGAAGAGATCCACAAGGAACGTGAAGCTGCGCTTGAGGAACTGGGTATTAGCATCGAAAAAGGATTTGTCGGTCTGAGCACACCGAAGAAGATACCGCACTTGGTCAACTTGAGTGACGATCCACTGCTCGCCGAATGTTTAGTCTACAATATTAAGCCGGGAACGACAACTGTCGGCAATGTGGATACTGCGACATCCTCAGAGATCCGACTGAACGGCTCGAAGATTCTGCACCATCACTGTACGTTCGAGAACGTGGACAATGTCGTCACCATCGTACCTAGTGAAGGCGCTGCAGTCATGGTCAACGGTCTGCGCATCGATAAGCCAAAACGGCTCCGAAGTGGTTTCCGTATCATCTTGGGTGACTTCCATATCTTCCGCTTCAACCATCCGCAGGAAGCTCGTGCGGAGAGAGTGGAGCAGAGCCTGCTGCGTCATTCCGTCACTACAAGCCAGCTGGGATCGCCTGCTCCTACTCCGAGTAAAGGCCACGACAGGTCGATAAGCAAGACGGGGTCAGACATTGATGGTGATTCCAGTAGAGCTGACTCTCCCCTGCCATCCACCCGTAGCCGTGACCATGACTGGTTTTATGCTCGCCGGGAAGCCGTCAGTGCCATTCTGGGCCCGGACCAGAAAATATCTCATCTCACTGATGATGAGCTGGATGCCCTTTTCGAGGACGTGCAGAAGGTACGAGCCGTGCGACGAGGACTTGCGGACAACGAGGAGGATTCGGATTCGCTCAGCTCGTTTCCCGTTCGTGACAAATATATGTCCAATGGAACATTTGATAACTTTTCCTTGGACACGGCAATCACCATGCCCGGCACTCCTCGACAGAACGGTGACGAAGAGAGCGGCGAGGGTGACTCTGCTCTACAGATGGTTCGCGATGATATGCAGCGTCAACTGGACAAACAGAAAGGAGAATACCAGGAGAAACTTAGAAATGCAGAGATTTCATCGACTCAAGATGTCGAGGAGCTGAGGCAGGAGAAAGTCCGCATGGAAGAGGCACTGCGGACCGCAAAGGAAGAGTTCCAGCAAGAACTGGAGAAGCAGAAGGCGGCCTTTGAGACACAAATCAAGGAGTTGGGGAGGCCTATTCCGAAGATCTACGAGAACGGCTTTGCCCGACTCGAGCCTGAAGAGATCGAGACGGCCAAGTCCGTCTTTCAGCATTGGTCTCAGCGCAACTACGTTCGCATGGCCGAGACGATCCTTCAGCATGCAGCTCTGCTGAAAGAAGCTCAGGTCATGAGCCAGATTATGGACAAGCATGTCGTTTTCCAGTTTGCTATTATCGACCAGGGTCACGATATGGTCTCTTCTTACGACCTCGTTCTGAACGGCATTTCAGGTGATGATGATATCGCGTTGGATGATGCGAAAAAACCTTGTGTGGGAGTTCGAGTCATTGACTTCAAACACAGTGTCATTCACTTGTGGTCGCTTGAAAAGCTCCAACGCCGTGTCCAAGCCATGCGACAACTGCATCAGTACATAGACCGCCCGGACTACATTCAACACTTCAAGCTGGAGAACCCCTTTTCGGAGACATGCTCTCCTCAGTACTCTCTCGTCGGAGATGCTGATGTCCCGCTCACCGCCGTATTCGAGACTCGTGTCCAAGACTTTTCCGTGGAAGTGATCTCCCCATACACTCAAAGTGTCGTCGGTATCATCCGACTTTCACTAGAACCGTCGTCAGCTGAAGCACCTTCGTCCACCATCAAATTCAATGTGGTGATGCGCGATATGGTCGGTTTCGCCGAGCGAGAAGGTACCGATGTGCACGCCCAACTATTTGTCCCCGGTGTTTCCGAAGAAGGCGGAGCCACGACCACCCAGATGATCAGTGGATTCGACGAGAACCCTGTCCCGTTCGAGAGTGTGCACAGCATGAGCTTACCTCTCTCGAGTCCTCGCACTGCGACACTGAAGGTCTGTATCTATGCTCGCGTCACACAGATGCATCTAGACATGCTCCTTAGCTGGGATGACATGCGTGATGCAGCCGACGACAAGCCTCAGAAAAGAAAGACCCCTCGGATTGCTGAGAGCGAGTACTACTCTGAAGAAAGACATGACGTATTTGCACGGATCGAGATCTTGGAGCTAGCAGAGAATGGCGAGTATATGCCCGTTGAAGTGCTGCAGAGCAGTAGCCTCGATGTCGGGACCTACCAGCTTCATCAGGGACTGCAACGTCGTATTGTCATTAACCTGACGCACAGTTCGGCGGAGAGTCTCCCCTGGGATGATATTACCAACGTTCGAGTGGGATCGGTCCGTCTGCTTGACCCGTGGGGCAAGGTGCCCGATCATGAGCAGACTCTAGACATTCCGCTCAAATTAGTACAAGAGCCGATGGTCAAGGACAACGCGGACGGAACATCCCATGTAACCATCATTGCACAATGGGACTCGAGTCTGCACGGCTCTTTGCTTCTTGACCGCACTACTGCAGACAAGTACCGTGTCCAGATCACTTTGCGCTGGAATTTGATTTCTTCTCGTCTGCAAGATCCGATGGTCTTTGAACTGGATCAGACTCTGCAGATCCAGAGCCGATCCTATGTCCGTCCGCAGTCCATGTTCAAGCAATTCTGGAACTCAACGCGGGTTGTGCACTCGACCGTCGGCATGTTCTCCGTCGCTGTGCGTCCAGTATCCGCCAAGCGGGCAGCCGATCTCTGGCGCATGAATACGCAGAACGACTACGTGAAGGGAGAGGAGCTGCTGACCAATTGGGCTCCACGCAAGGTGTCTCTCGTGCGCGACTTTATCGCGACGCGCAAGCGGCGGCAGCGCGCTGCGGAGCTGGATGCTGCTCGAGGGGCATTGAGCGCTGGTAGTCTTGCCTCACCGTCGAAGGGCAGTGGCAGGTCGACGCCTCTTCGAAGCCAGGAGTTCACTGAGCGTCAGGCTAAGTTGCTTCGGAAGTACTTGGATCTTTGGTCAACGAAGAAAGATCCCACCGAGATCATCCTGGTGAAGAGTAACCTCGAGCCACCTGCAGGGGGCGCTGCCTTCGCCAAACGGACGAAAGAGTCTTCCACGCCTGATGCGACCAGTGTGAACTCGGAGGATGGCGCTTCGAAACCTCGCTTCGTCGCTAGTATCCAAAACATCCCAAAGAATCCATCTGTTCTGAAATCCGGCTATTTATTGACCCCGGATGATACCAACAGTCACTGGGTGCGGCGGTTCGTCGAGTTGCGTAGGCCGTATCTTCATATCCATTCGGTCCCCGAAGGCGATGAGATCAATGCGATCAACCTGCGCAACTCCCGTGTCGACCATGCCCCGGACTTTGCTCGCCTTCTGGATGGATCGGGTGCTGGCGCAGACAATGGAGTATCTGTCCGAGGTCGTCCTAATATCTTTGCGGTGTACGGCACGCAGAACACGTTCCTCTTCGCCGCACGCTCTGAGGCGCAGAAGGTGGAATGGATCCTCAAGATTGATCAAAGTTACTTCAGTAGCAATGGGCATGGTAGTGAGGGCTGTCAATAGTCTGTCTTCCTGCGCTGCGCCACTTTTCCTACCGATACGTATCTTCTGACGCTTGGACGACCTGACTGACGTATACATGCCTTATTCCGCCCCCGAAAACTTGTGCATCTCTTTCTTTGATATTGGCTCTGGCCCTTGATTCTTATTCTTATTCCCGTAACAGCCGTATCGACCGGTCAGACGGGATCCCATTCGTTGTTCTCCTGAGATTTATTTGAGATACCCCTGCAAACTACCATTGTCGTACTCGACTATCTATCTATCTATCTATCTACATGTATATACTCGAAATGTCCTTTCTTTATGATATAATATATAGATCGAAGGACGGCGATCTTTAATCTAGGCGCGCGTCTGGTCGCGCTGGCAATGACTGATCTGTCTGGCTATGATGACGAGGGGGCAGGCTTTTTTTTTATTTGACCACCAAGAGATTCTACAGATGTAACCTCGATCAGAACAGACATTGAACTAATGCCCATTATGAATAGTCCCTGAGTCCGTTGGATTGTACTGCATTATGAATCAATACTACTACTACTACTACTACTACTACTACTACTACTACTACTACTACTACTGATAGCACTGCTACATCAATTCTTCCAGATAAAAGCCGTAGCCATCGACGAGACTACTTATACACCTATCAGAAATGAGAAAATGCCCTTCAGATTTAAATTGCAGAGCTCTGTCGAATGTCAATATCAAGAAGAACGCGTATTAACTTCCGCTGAGCCGACAACCGGATGAAGATCAACAAACAAACCCCAAGAAGCCTCCGCCCAGCTGGTGCAACCTCATCATCAGCGAGCAGAAAGAAAACCGATCTCTTCAGTTTTAAAACGTATATACCACGTGGGCATGATCGCGAGAAAACCCCATCTCACGTGGTCCATGGTTCCAGGAAGTTTCCTATCCTATCGCTCTCTACTACTTAGTAAACAAAACCCGCGCCAGGACATGCGATCGGAGCTGTTCGTTTACTCATCCTGAGACATTACCTGCATTCCTGTTTCCAAAAAAAACAGGACTAATCCGAGCGATGCTGATTTCGCTTCAACCCCGTGGTCGCTCCGTCACAATTGGTTCGATTCTCTTCCTCGTTGTTGTTGTTTCATTCTTCGTCTTCCGCAGCCGCAACGCCGATGACGTAGTGAATTATGTGTTGAAGCAATGTGTACAGCAGCAAAACATCGATCCACCGCCATCGTCTGCCGAGATAAAGGATGGGGGATGGGAGTTTGTGGTCGGGCGCGATGCAGAGAATTATGGGTTGTCGCACGAACAATGTCGGATTGCGTTCCCGAAGCTGTTTGTTGAGATTGAGAAGTCGGTCGCTGCGAGGAAGGATAAGCCCATTAGGGCCAAGGAATTGAATCAGAAGGTCGGGGAGGGGATGGTGAGAGTCATTGTTCATGGTGGAGAGGTTCGTTTCTTTCTCACTGGCTATGGAATTGTTGCTCTGACATTTCATTCAGCTTTATGTGGTCGACTTCAACTACAACCCAGTGACATATTCACGCGGTCGAGCAACACTCAGTGCTCTTTATCGAGCATTAACCTCCATCCCGAACCGACATGACCTTCCCAGCGCCGAATTCATCTTCACGACGGAGGATTACGCCCCGTCATGGCCCGGACCGGTCTTCGCATACTCGAAGAGAGACGAGGAGGAGAACGTCTGGCTGATGCCCGATTTCGCCTACTGGTCCTGGCCCGAAGTCCACGTCGGACCGTATTGGAATATCCGTCGACGAATCGTCGCGGTGGACGAGGGCACGAGCATCGACGGGCAATTGCAGCGTGGCATTCACTTCAACAGGAAGAAGAAACAGCTCTTTTGGCGCGGTAGCACCGCAACGGCACCTGAGCTGCGCGGCCAGTTGATGAAAATGACGGAGAAGAAGAGCTGGGCGAGCATACACGCTATAGACTGGAACAACGAGGAGGATCTCCGCCACGACGTGATCTCAATGGAAGACCACTGCCGCTACATGTTCCTCATGCACACCGAAGGCCGCAGCTTCTCCGGCCGAGGGAAGTACCTCCAGAACTGCCGCTCCGTGATTGTCGCGCATAAGCTCGTCTGGCGAGAAATCCACCACGGGGCACTCGTCGCCTCCGGTCCGGAGGCCAACTTCGTCCAAGTCGAGCGCGACTTCTCCGACCTGGAGGACAAGATGAACTATCTGATCGACCACCCCGAGGTCGCGGAGCGCATCGCTCAGAATTCCGTGCAGACCTTCCGCGATCGCTATCTCACCCCGGCCGCGGAGGCGTGTTATTGGAGGGAGCTGATCGCGCAATACGCATCGGTATGTGATTTCGAGCCGAAGATCTACTCGGATATCAATGCGAAGAAGCTGCGCGGTGTGCCTTTCGAGTCGTGGTCGTTGACGCCCGCCGACTTTCCCTTCTAACTTGTCGCTTGCCTCGACAGGGTGATGTTGGTATAGACATGGTTCACTTCTGGTGGTGACTTTGCATGGGTTAAAAGGTGTTACATATATTCATTGTTCATGGCCTTTCAGTTATCTGTTTACATTTTCTATTCTCCTCGTTGCCTAGTAAATAACTCTATCATATTCCTGCATACTCGTACATAGACAGAATAGGAACTCGGCTACGACCCGTGAAAATGGCTTTGCTTAAGACTCACGGAACAGCCGCTTTTCACATTCATATTAGAAATAACAAAATGCGAATAATGCGAGAGCACCTTGACATGTGGTGTGGGAAAAAGCAAGCTGTGCAGAGTTAGTATTGAAACTTCCGTACTCTAGGTAGTGACCTTCAGCCCCCCACGGCCTGATGCTTCTTTCATTACTGGTGCCATCGTAGACTGTGGTGTCGATCATTGCGAATCGCGTCTCGTCATTTAAGAAAAAAAGACGCACTTCCCCTCATGTGGATCAGTGATTGGAGATTAAACAGGTTTTGGTGTGGATGAAGCCATAAGCGTCACAATTTGAAGTCTCGATATTCTGCAGACTTCCTCAAGGCCTGGGAAGGAATGCTTGATGATTGAATGCAGAATCGATGCCATGGATCCGGATCACTGACAATGCAACCATTCCCTTATTCCTGTTCTCAAAGGCCTCACGCCGGAAAAAGGGACAATCTGGGGTCGGTGATCGACAAGGGGTGTAGATCATCCGCTGGCCTTCTCCGGTAGTGAATAAAGGGAACAACATAGTAATCCGAGTCAGGATAGGTGAAACATGCAAGGCTAAGGCCGTCTAAAAGAGTTGTAAATGTAAGTTGAAGCTAAGAACCTTTTTTTATCGACTCTTCTGCCCCCCTTCTGGTAGATGTTAACCATAGGGCTAGTTATTTCAAGCTTCGAAACATCGAAAAGGCGCAATTCTACCACGGAGAATAAGATAACCTTGCGGCTGAAGGATACATACGACGTACTGTGTTCGGTGCCAATATTCTTCAGTTAGTATGCTGTATTCTCGTCGGTCGTTGAATGCGACACGGTGTTTTTCGCCGAAAGCGGGTGGAAAGGTCTTCTAGTCTTTCCAGCATTTCCACAGAATCAATCTGCATCAGGCTCTTAAGTCGCATCTTCCAGATTGTGTTGTGTCACGCTGCGATTGCTGCCACTTGTTAAGGCCTCTCAGCCTTAACGCCTCAGATCGTATGTTAGGGGCCTGATGATAAGCTATAGGAGACGATAGCCGACGGCGCCCTTGCATCTGGACCTGATCGGGCTCTAATTTAGTGACTCCCTAGCTTTTGTATTCTAGATGCTTAACTCTTGGCGTCTCATAGATATCCTTCCGTACAGCGAGGACGGAGGGCTCGGATTCCACATAGTTTATCTGCGCCATTGGCTGTCAGGACTCAGAAGGAGCGACTCTAGATACTGAGTGTACTCAATATCCGGCTCGTAGTCGAATACCGTTTTCGGAACCCTCTGAAGAAACTGAAGCTGTGTCATTGTCGTGTATACGACAGGTGATGATCCGTCGATCGGTTCCCGGCTTCGCACGTCCGATGGCCAACCGTTGGAGGGTTCCTGGAACAAAAACATGTTGAAGTCCTCCTGTGACGGTTGCATGGTCAAGCAGCTACTACATTGTAAAATGGACAATCTTCGAGGGAAGTTGGTTGCAACCGATGCGGTATGAGATTCTTACGGCCAAGTCTTGTTTGCGGCGCAATCTCACCTACCCAGATGAAGCATCGTGCAAACCCCCGACCTACAGACAATCTGCTCCTGTTTACAGTTTTATTGTCTGCATTCACAATCGGCTAGGCTCCGAGTCCCTAGCTGTTTTCCCTTTTCACCTCTTGGATCCACGTCGCAGCTTGGCCTGAGCAGCCCGATTACAATGTCTCCACTGTGTCTACACCTTGCCAGGTGCAGAGGGAGAGAGCCACCGCTCTTCCACGCCAGGAGCCTAGAAGCTAGCATCGAGATCCAGCTGCCTGATGATTGCGTCCAGACCCCCAGTGGATATGGTTCCAGAGGGACCCAGATGCGGGTACCTCTGAGATAACATCCTCTGCTGGCTGACAACATGCAAGGAATTATAAAGGGCCGCCTTCATCCAAGGCCTACCGGGGAAAATGGAGGCTTCTCGTCGAATATATAACATTCTTTTCTATTATTATTAGTTTTTTTTATATTCTCCCCTCCTCCGGCTTGTGCCTCCTCCCACACAGGCAGAGCGGACCCTGATCACTATGTGGCCTTCGTTTTCCTTCAACATCCTGGGGTTGACCCTGTTGCCGGCGGTGTTGGCCTCTCCTTTCGAGAAGAGAGCCAATGGTCCGTACATGGCCCTGGATACAGACTTCCCGGATCCCAGCTTCGTCGGGGGTCCCAACGGAGTGTGGTACGCATTTGGTACCAATGGCAATGGAAAACGAGTACAGGTCGCCACCTCCACAGATTTCAAGACTTGGACTCTTTTGGACAAGGAAGCTCTACCGACTTTGGGCGGATGGGAGACAGAGTCTAACCATTGGGCACCGGATGTGGTCAAACGGGTATGTTTCTTTCATCATGCCTTTCAGGAGAGAATAACCAGGCTGACCTTGCTGGACAGAGTGACGGGAAATATGTTATGTACTACTCCGGAGAAGCAAAGTCGGATACAGGACACCACTGCGTCGGTGCCGCTGTTTCAGAAGGAACGGATCCTTCCGGACCATATATCCCTCAGTCGACGCCTTTCGCCTGCAATCTCGACCAGGGTGGTTCCATCGACCCCTCCGGCTTCATGGATAAGGACGGAACCCGCTACGTCGTCTACAAGGTTGATGGCAACAGCATTGGGAATGGAGGTGACTGCAACAACGGCATCGCGCCCCTCAAGCCGACCCCCATTATGCTACAGAAGGTGGCCGATGATGGTGTCACTCCTATCGGGGCTGCCGTCCAGATTCTCGACCGCGACGACAGCGATGGACCCCTAGTGGAGGCACCAAATCTGATCCTGCACAACGGTGTCTACTTCCTCTTCTACTCGACGCACTGCTACACGGATCCCAAATACGACGTGCGCTATGCCACAGCCACGTCTGTCACGGGGCCCTACACCAAGACCAACACGCAGCTGTTCAAGACTGGAGACTTTGGCATGACTTCTCCAGGTGGAGGAACCGTCTGCGGTTGTGGAGACCGAATGGTCTTACATTCCTTCTGCGAATCGAACAAGCGATGCATGTATGCTGCAGACATCTCCATTAGCGGCAAGACAATCGCTGTGCTGTAAATGTCTCGCGCAATCTTTCTCTCCCTCTGGCGCTTTATATATACACACACCATCATCTACCGCCGCGACATCTTCAGTTCTTCTGTCATTTCTTTCTATCATATACCTCTTTATTGCTATGGGATCTGTTGCGGCATTAGGTCGGCGTTTTGGATGGACATATCGGGATATAAAATAGTCAGTTTGTATTAATGTTTACGTATAGTTCAGCGCAGCTGCTCTATCAGAAAAGTGCAATCACAATTACTGCGCACATGAATCTCTTTTTGGACTATCTACCATTGTTCTTCGGCCCCTCCCCCACTGCTTCTTCGTGTAACCACACGCCCGTTGTTAAAGCAAGTGGCATGTCAAGTGGATTCAAGACGGGCATCTTCGGAATTTTGCCGTCCCTGTTCTGGACTCATCTGACGTTTCTAGGTGCAGTATCGTTCAATCGCAAGCCAATGATATTAATTGGTGACGCGAACAACATCTTTATACTCCACTACACCGGTCCAGTTTCAAAGACACCCAGGATGAGAAAAAAAATTCTCCGCAGTCATGGTTACACCATGACCATCTCTTCTCAGACGTCAGTCTCGAATCTGGAAAATTTCCCGACAGAACAAAGATCGGCATACCCTGAGGCATGTTGTCCATGATCCACACGGTCTCGATCTCAGATATTCCCTCTAGGCAGACGGGAACGGATCTGCTAGTGATGAAATGAAGAAGATACAAGTCCTCTATCGGGCCAGAACAATAATATAATACATCCGGGAAGAACGTCATTGTAATTTGAATCATTGTTATTCGCTCCGGGCACTATTCTCTCTCATATGTACTTCGTATCTATCTCCTATGATGACAACAGAGGGTTTCTCACAACGTAAGGTCCCAACAGACAATCATCCATTTACGAACATCCAAATCCCAAACCTCATCGACAACAATCATCACCACTCTATAGACCGCATCAGTCTACTGCCATTCCCACGGTTCCCATCCAACGTCCCATTCAAACAGCACCTGGATTCTGGACCAGGTCCAGATCCCGTTTGCGGGACCCGTAGTCTACCATCGTGGCACTGGAAATCGGCCACGATCGACTCTGAAGCTTGGGGATAAATAACGAAGAGTCACATACGTAGACGGAGTTGAACATGAGGGAAGGGATGCATTTCTTCATTGGAAGCGAAGGCAGTTTATCCTACCGTGCAATGTAGTCCTAGAGCCGGGATCGATAGAGATGCATTGGCAGAGATATACTCGTACGCTAACTACTTCCGTAGAGGAATTTTATACATATGCGGGTCTGAGAGAAAGAATGATATATCGTTCTTCTGTTCCTGTTCCGTTCTCGGAGCGAAGCTACCTGATCTTAATTCTGAAGAAAGTAATCTCGATAAGTAGGGTGAGATCATCTCAATCGCTTTGTATGATTAGTTAGTATCGCGTGCGGATGTGGAATGTTTCTAGAAGATCGGACTACGATGACTACGGCTAAGGCGGACTGAGGTTAGGAATAGTTCTAGTTACTTGGTGTTGCGATACGAAGTTTGTTTGGAATATTTTCTTATTGCTTTTTTTTATGTGATCTCTCTTTATCTTGGGGAACACAATGATGCAATCCTAGCCATTACGCGGCTAAAATTAGCATGGGGGTATCAGTATATCATGGAACTGTTCGAAAATAAACAATAAAGGCGCCATAGACTTCGCTTAGAATGCATACCCCTGGAGACTCGACTGCCAGGAGGTTTGGATATTCTTAACCGATAACCTCTTTTGAACCTGCCTTCTTCTTCTCATGTTCGTTGTGCACACTCTGTACCCATTCCTTTGCACCTCGAACTGCTTCCTCAGGCTCGTGCTTGTGTCTGAGAAGATAACCCTGGATCTCAGCAGGGGAGAATTCGCCGCCGGGGACCAGCGCTGCAAATTCAGCGGCAAGCTGCTTCACTTTCTCGTTGGACAGACCGTGTCGGTGACGAGAGGCAGGCCTCTTGGGCTTCTCATCAAGGAAAGAGTTGGATAACCTTGACCGATCCCGCTGTCCCTGTCGCAGTTCGCCCTCGAGAACACCGTAAATGGCGAGGTAGAGATCCCTAATAGTAGCCGTGTCCGAGTAGTTGAAGGCGATGCTCATATCAACTCGCCCGGGACGTAGCAGTGCTGCGTCCAGCTTTTCAATGTGGTTTGTTGTCATCACCAGGATACGACCCTCACTGGACGCGACCCCGTCGATGACGTTGAGCAGAGCCGAAAGAGAAACCCCCTTCGATGGATTCTCGCTGCTGTCACTTGGTGGCTTGTCTTTTCCTTCGTCCCCCGTTTTCTCCACAGGAGATACGTCGGCGCTTTCTGAGGCGTCATCCCTAGTGTGCGTGATGCCTGCAGAATCCACATCTTCAAGCAGCACGATACACCGTCTGGGAAGGGACTGGAACAGGTCCGCGAGACCTTCTTCATCCAGAGTCTTGGAGTTCAGATTTAGCAGATAAATCTTCAATCCCAGCAACCCTGCAGCCGCGAAGCACAGACTAGTCTTTCCCGTGCCAGGAGGACCGTGGAAGATATATCCGCGTCGGTAAGGAATGCCGCGGTTGGAGTACCAGCGTCTGGTCATCGGGTGCAGATACTCCTTGACATCTTCAATAAATGCCTGCTTCTGTCTCTGGTCCAGGACGACGGTCGATAAGGGACGAGGGTGTCGACTCATGCATCGCACCCAGTCAGCCGCTTCGCCAGCGAGCTTCTGGCCGCGGTAGATGATGGTCTGATTACCATCACTCTCCACAAAGGCGTGCTGCGCCTCAAGTAGCAATTCCTTGATGATTGTCGGATCCCTTCCGAAGCAAGTAATATACAGCTTCTCAGCATTAGCGAGCCATCTCACGCCGTTGTTCTCATCTTTCTCCCTCCTGAACTCCAAAAGCCGGCCCTTGTACCAGAAATAGTGGGATCCATCCGCGGGAGTGTAACGGAGAGGCTTATATTTGTCGCGCCTCATCTTCCGAGCCCAGTACTCATCGAAATCAAACGAACCCCCTTCGTCGTCGCCAATGATAGTGTCCTCCGGACATTCATCATCGTCATCGTGTCTGCTGTAGACCATTTCGCTTTTCGTCTTGGTTCCCGCAACGAAGTCGCGCGTACTGTCTGCAAATGATTGCCGTGAAATCCAGGCCATCACGTAGTTGTAGATCTCGTCATCTAGTCGGATCTCCGCTGTTGACGTATAGTATTTGCGAAACAGGTGTTTTAGTGGTGAGATGCTCCATTGTATTGCGGTCACGGTGGCCGCGAAAAGCGCAATAAGTGGTAAATAGAAGGAAAGATCGATATGAAAGTAGGCAATAAGAAACTTAGAAACCATAGAATAACCGGGGATAACCATATCCAGCATCGAGGCATCCCCGGGAAACATCTGCGGTTGATGGGACACGTTCTCCGGGCAAGCCATGGTGAAGGAATGAGAAGGCATTCAGGAATAAAAAATGATTCCTGGAAAGTCCTTGCTCGGAAGGGGAGTTCGGGATGCTGTATTTTGTGAGAAATCGAAGTGCGAATTTCCTTCCTTAAATCATTCTCAGTGTTGTCGGAGCATTTCGCGAGCTTTAGGCTCCAATGCAGATCCCACAATGAACTAGTAACACAATTCCTGCTGGACAAGTTGCTGATAAGGCTGTGCATTGACTCATCCTGATCAGCAAGGCGGAATTCTCACACCGTTGAACTCAGCCTCAAACGAATGCGAGCCGTTAGGACCAATCATAGATGTGGAATAGGTATATTCTAGCTTTGTGGCCGAGATACGTTTTGTAGGAGGTTGGCGATCGAACGTCATGGTTTCCACCGTTTGTTTTCTAACCATGAATTCTTGAAGGATCAATAACGCTACCATTGTGATTCGCTCCAGAATAATTCCAGGCATCGAGCTGAAGTGGACACTGAACATCGTGGCGCGGGGTCCCGAATTGGTAATTTGATACCTAAGCTAACTAACTACTAACTAGTAAACACGGAGTCTAAACAGAGTTTGATTTGTTGTCAATGGCAAACTGCAAATGTAGACGCAAAAAAAGGAAGTGTGGGGTTTATGTTGACTCAATAATATCGATAAAATACCTCACGCGTGCTCTCCAGATTACATAACACCTGGTTAGGTAAATATCCTGCACATCATCCCAGAAAGAGCCGCATGATGGAAGACGCGGTGGTGGTTGATGCTTTAAGTATCATACTGGACAAAGTCGAATTTTAAGTGCACAACAGATCGAGAAAAAAACAAGGGTATCATATTAATACGCACAGAAAAAAAATTATCTAGAGAAAATCGGATGCGCCAAAAGAACCACAACCAGAACATATTACCCCCAAGAGTAGATATTATATATGAAATACCTGGGAGTGAAGCTTGTTGGGATATTATTTAGGCGGCTGATTGTCAGTCTTGGACTGTATCCACTCGCTTGCCCATTCCTTGAAAGCTTCCACCTTGTCCATCACCTTTCCCCACCACGTAGCAACTTGCGACGTGGCATCGTCGCCATCATTGCTTATTTTGCTCTCCGGCTTTTCTACACTATCTACCGCGCCCGGCTGGTTAACCGGAGTAACCGAGGCATCAACTGTAGAGGATGTGACGCTGGGAAACGAAGTAGCTTTTGCAGTCGAGCTCACAGAGACGCTAACGGGTGGATCAGGAGGGCTCTCGACGGTAGGAGCACCCTTGTCTGAGTGCAGGCCCACGGGATGTAAAGGCAGCTGCAAAGTTCCATTGTTTGGCAGCGGCTTGACTCCAAGGGAGTTACAGATGATGTTATATACCTCTATGTTCTCTGTTGACAGTTAGTGCAATTCTAAGAAAGGCTAACTGAATGACTTACGGAAGACTTCAAGTCGACTATTAGGCTGATGAGGGAACGCCGGGCCCCTCGCGATGAAGATAGCTCGCATGAGTGGATGTTCATGGTCATATCCATGGATGCCCCTCGGGCGATAGACTTCCCCTGTGGCTAGCGCTTTCTCTGCATCGAACTCGGGTCGTTCGACAACGGCCCAACCTGTCTTTGGAATCACCCATAAGGGAGCAATACGCTCGTTATTAGAAAAGTGATAACGCTCAGGCATGGTGTCACGACTATAGATCTCAAGTCTGTCAGCGTAGTCAACCTTCGCCTTCTCTAGTTGTTCCTGAAGGACGGGCAAGTCCTCTGGTCGTTTGGGGCGCAGTCCCCGTGATGGCCATCCATCGATATGTTCGACTAGGTTGATATCGATCAGATCCTCGAGTTGCACAAGTCTCTCCGTCGAAGTCGTGGCCATGCCATGATCAGACACGACGACAATGTTAACTATATGCGTCAAGTTGCGATCCTGAATCCCCTGGAAAAGACGAGCAAGCATGTCATCTGCTTTGGAAATCGTAGCTCTTATCTCTGTGCTATTAGGGCCATATCGATGACCATCGGTGTCGACGTTTGGTACGTAGGCGGCGATAAACTGGGGTCGTCTGTCTCCTTCGTAGGACTCTATTTCCTCCCCAGGCAGATCCAGAAATTGTAACACTCGGTCGACCTTCCGTGGTAAAATCTCAGAACCATTATACTTGTCATAAAAAGTTGGATCGATATCATGGATATGCGCCTCCGAACCGGGCCACATATGGACCGCGGCACGGACGCCTTGTTTCTCAGCTGTAACCCATAGAGGCTCAGCGGTGTTCCACCATTTCGACTGCGTACTGACAGCGGACTCCGTGTGGAATTCTTCCTGAAGTTCCGGATCCCAGAATGAATTGCCGACTATTCCGTGGCTTTCAGGGTAGAGTCCTGTCATTAGGGTATAGTGGTTTGGGAAAGTGACGCTGGGAAAGCTCGGAAGCATGTACTCGGGGCTGACACCTTCGGCAATGAAGTTGTTAAGCGTAGGTGTGAGCCCGCGGTTCAGGAAGTCGGCCCGGAAACCATCGAGGGAGATCAGGATAGTCGTCGGGGCGAAAAGCGCAGTGCCGTTGGAGAGCAGCGGTTTGGGACGGTGTGCAACGCGGAAACCGCTGGACGCCTTGTACGCTCCTAGGAGGAGGATGAGGAAAAGGACGAAGATGGCCGAGAACACGAGTATCAGTTTTCGAAATAGATCTCCTTTGGACTGAACATACGAGTCAGTGTTTGAATACGTTTAAAGCTATTGCGTTTGGCGCACCTTCTTGTACTCGAAACCGTCTAGAAGTTCGCCATGACGTTCCGAGGACGGCGTGCTGAGGCCAGAGCTCTCATCATCCCGATATCCTTCCTCCATCTCATGCATCAGCGATCCCTCCTCGTCCGTCTTTTCATTGCTGCGCCTTCTGTACACAGCTCTCATCTCCCTCCTCCTCTGTCGCCTCCGTTCCCTCTTCCCGATCTTGACACTGCTGCCATTGGGACTGAATATCCTCCGCAGCCCGTGCGTTGGTCCTTTCTTCGTCAGTAGTTTCTCCAACTCTTCTTCATCCTCCAACACCTTTCGATCATGTTCCGCCAGTTCGAGTGTGGTGCGGGAACCCTGCAAGAACTCGTCGTCCTCCGTGTCGGAGTCCTGCTCCGACACTGATCTCAGCGAGGAGACATCGTCATCGTAGCCCCCTGGCGAGAGCAACGATGGGCTCCGCGGTTCAGCATTCTGATGTGAGAGCGGCATTCCGTGAGAATAGCCGCTAGACGGCCGGGCATCAACGGGGATGGCAAACCGGTTGACTGTTGCTTCAAAGAAGAGAGTTTCGACGCTTCTGCCACGACCGAGATAGTTAGCCCGGACCTTACCATACGTAACAGAACGGTAATTAATCCGGCGACGAACATTGCGTCAAAGCCAAAACCCTTCCTTAACAAACCCTTTTCTCATTAAAGTTACTTTGATATCTGGCGAAATAATAGCGAATTATTGCAGGTTCGAAACTTCTTGTCATCATTCAACCATACTGACGTGTAACAAGGCCAGGGCTTGGCTTATTAGCCTGGGATTTTCTTTAACTGATGACCCTAACTATTGCCCCGGAACTTTGCCTGGAGGTTTCAGATCTCGAAACGTTACATCTACATGGCCAGGACCTTTTTAGCATGAGCAAAGGATGGCAGGCACCATGGAGTCACTTTGAACGTCTCCATCAGCCCCTCAAACCTCTCTTTTCGACAGAAACACTGGCAATGATTGGCACTTAAGATGGAAGCCCTCGCGGATGTATGGCTCGGAATCAGGGTGTATCAATCGGAAGTCGAATCTCCGGAAAAGAGTGGCCGCTGTTTTCTTCAATTCCAGGAATGCAACATTGCGGTCGATGCAAGCCCGTGGGCCGTAGCTGAAGCCCAGGAAGTATTTCTCAAGAGGGAAACGAGCGTCCCCGAGCCATCTCTCTGGCTTGAATCCCAGTGCGTCCGGACCCCATATACGTTCGTCTCGATGGATAGTATACGTGGGAACAGACAACACGGTGCCTTCCTTGAAGTATTGACCGCAGACCGTCGCTCCGCCCTTAACCACGACCCTAGGCAGACCTACCGATACTGTTGTGCGCAGTCTCAGGGTCTTATATAGGACACCCTGTGTATATTGGAGATCTTGACACTCCGAGAAAGGAGCCACAAAGTATGGGGCCAATGGTGACGGGAATGCAGCGTCCAATTCCTCCTGTAACCTTTTAAGCTTATCTGGATGGCGACATAGCATGTCGACGACGTGTGTGAGCGTGTTACCCGTTGTATCGCTACCGGCAATCAATTGCGTGAGTGCTTCCGCTTTGAGCTCCGAGTCTCCAAGAGCACCACCGGTATCCGGATCCTTGGCCATCAGAAGGTAATACAGAATATCTTTACGATGAGGATCAACTTTAGCATGCTTGCGCTTGTCAACTGCAGCAATGCCAATGCGAGCCAACGCTTGAGCCGCTTGCAGGCCGTAAACGAAGAAGGTATCGAAGTAGAAGTATGGTGTCCATGCTGTACCAAATTACTTCTCATGTTCCATATCCTTATACGGTCGGACTCACTTTTAATCCAAGGCATCTGTCCCACAGTGCAGCACCATTCGCCTCTGTCACGCAGCTTCTTGATCCCGCCGTTGGTGTCAGAACCAGCTTTACAGAAACCAAACGGCTCTCCGAATGCCTGTTCCTAATGGTGAATACTTTGGCCGGCTTTAACCCCATATACACGATATTGCTTACTAGGTCCCCAATGATGTCAAAGGCTAGGAATGCAAGCCACCGCGAAGCATCAATGGCAGCTTCCCCTTTTCTTTGCAGCTTTTCAACCGTGTTTACTCGACGGCTCAGATCCACGTACTGTCCAGCCTGTCCATTTTGTATCAAGTTCTCCATTTGTGTCGTGAAGATGTTGAGGGCATCTGTGATGTATGGTTCGAAGTTCACCATTGCCTTCGGACTGAACGCGTGCGAAACATACTTCCGCTTCCGGCTGTGCTTCAAGCGGTCTCTCGTGGTAAATATGCCCTGCTCGATGTTGTCAAAGGCATAATAGAATTCGGATTTTAGAAAGCCGTTGCCATGGCCAAGGATGTCCTAGTGGAAGTCAATTTAGCACTTAGATATCCCGACATTTCTCCTTACTCTAATTCCGTCCGGATGCGCTACACTCAGGTGGTCTGGAGCTAGTCGGATAAAGTCTCCATATTTCAGGTGCTTCTCATGTACTGTCATCGAAACCCTGTGTCTCCTAGAATATCTATTAGGCCACGACAACAACGCTGGTCGAAAACACAGTACCTCGCCTGCACCAACATCCAGAAATTCGAGAAGCGCGCAATCCCTGGGCCAGGATAGCGTCTCAAATCATACTCGTCTCGCAGATACGGGACAGCATAATAGACCTACACCTGTTAATGAACCTTCCAAAAAGAAGCGGCCGCATGTACCGACAAATAAAAACAGGATAACGAGCCCTCCAAACAAACGTCCACTTGGAGTGGCCTCCAATATATTCTGCACAGAGCCCATGACAAAAACGCTCGAGAAAGGTTGATTTCAAATAGCCACCAAGGATATATATGATACCCCGCAATTAATATAATCAGCTGCACCGCTGATGTGCTCTAAAAGCTGCATAGTGTCAGCTTGATGCTTTCCTGCTTAAGTAGTTATGCGGAGAATATCTGCTGTAAACCCCACCCTTGAAGCCTTGAGATAACGGCCACATTATAAAGACGTGCAAGGGTTTAGACACCTCGAGAAAGCCTGAAGTCGAGATGGAAGACTATGGTTGGATGGCAAGCTGATACGGTGATTGCCTATCAGTGTTGATACAATAGAAGTTACCTTGGTAAAGTACCATCATTTCTGGGTGAAGGATTGGTCCATGAAAACGAACGCCTCTCTCTGGATTGCACTGAGAGGCCTGCTGAGGGACAATATGATCTCTTTCTTAACGGACACTTCGCCTGGACAACTTCAACGGAAAAATGTCATCTCGAGGCGAAGAAGATACCACTGAAGTTATTATTGGCTGCTCAAAGTCGACTCGAGGTGCAGTTCTCGGATGATGCACCTCTCTCAGAATGGCCAGGTGTCGAGGGCATCGCTAAATGTGATGGAAACTACATTGCTGTTTTGTTCCTTGCGTGGTCCTATATTTTATCTGCAAAGTGGGCAGAGTTGTTGAGCAAGTCTCCAGAGCATGGATGCAAAAGTATACTTACTACACAAAGTTGGCACCACATACCATCTAATGAGCAAAATGTGGTTGAAATCGATATAGGAGATACTGTCGATGAAGATGAAGCCAATTGGTAGAATGCCGTATTCTCCCCTAGCGAAGGTTGGACGATAACAGCCACCTATCAATCTCCGTGGTCAGTCTCAGTCATCGGCCAACGACGCTTTAGATCAACTGGAACCATCTTTAACGTCAACTCCCGGACACCATCTTCAAAATAACGTATTTTCAAATGCGAAGTACAAGCGTAGCTAGAAAAAAAAAAGGCAAAACTAGATGCAACACGAATATACTACATATTCGCTCAGACGCTCTTTGGACTCATTCTCTGCGCGACAGCTTCACCTCTAGGCCTTCCTGTCTCATGAACCAACTATTAATAACCACCCATTCCTTATCTGGGTGGGCCAGTTCAATCTTATACTTGACGATAAGGGTGGCAATAACCTTGTAAACTTCCATGAGACCCAAGTTCTTGCCGATACAGATGCGGCTACCGGCACCAAAGGTAAGATCAGCATTGTTCATACGGCGAAGGCGCTCCTGAAATGCCTCCTCGGTTTCACCATTTTCAACGTCGCGGAACCATCGCTCAGGCCTGAATGATTCGGCATCCTCACCCCAGATGTCCTTGTTCCGGCCAATGATGTATGGGTTCATTCCGACGACAACTCCAGGCGGAAGCACGCGGCCGTCAGGGAGATGGAGACCGGTGTCTGGAACATAGCGCTCTAGGATCATAGCCACACCAGGATGCATACGCATGGCTTCACGGACGACAGCTTCAAGGTATTTGTTGCCAATGGCCTCTTTGAAGACAGCAGGGAGGTGATCGGGGATGGTAGACTCGAGGATTTCCTGTTCGAGTCGTCTCCAGACTCGCGGATTCTTCAAGGAGTAGTAAAGAGCAGCACGAATGGTAATAGCCGTTGTGTCAGCACCTGCAATCATGTTGATCATGAGGTACGAGATAATCTGAGCATCATCGACGATGTCTGGATGAAGCTTCTTTGCCTCAATGAACTTGTCCAGGAAATCAGGCTGCTTCGGATCATGGTACTCTTTGTCATTGCCCTGGTACCGATCAACGAGATGGCTGATAGAGATGTTGGTAATGGTCCCAAATCCAGGGGGGCCAACACGGTAGACGGGGTTCTTATCGAAGAAGTAGTCAAGGATCGGGATCTCACCCACGACAGCAAAGTAATCAATTGCTCGTTCCGACGCCCACAAGGTACGGTCAAAGTCGTAGCCCTTTGTCAAGTAGCCGATGTCCTTGCTGAAGGTAACTTCGCCGACGAGATCCCTTCATCAATGTCTTCATTAGATTTATACCACTAGCACTATGTATTAACTAGTTATAAATGATTTGAGCCATTGATAGTCAACATGCTCAATTATTTTAATTGTAATTGCAATATGCTTACAAATAATGCTTCAGTGTTTAATTTTAATGTTCTATTTGTCTATTGGTCTAAAAGTAAAAAACAGTAAATAGTCATTGTTTAGCATTTAAGTAATAACACAATGTAGATCAAAATTTGCTTGTAAATAAAATTTCTTAATCACTTATAATATTCTTTAGTATTCTGAAATTTCAGAATACTTAATTATATAAAATATTAGCTAACTGAGATGCATTTAAATTGATGCAAGTAAATATATATATAGCTCATTTAGTAAAAACATTAATCATCATTAATATAATGTTATAAATTTTTTTTGTCATCTAGAGAATGAGAGATTAGTGATGAAATTTATAGTAATGATTTTAAAAAATTATATAGACTAAAGTAGTAGTTTTAGCTCTTCATAAGATTTGTGTCTGTGTATTTTAATTCATTAATATTTATCACATGTTTGAATATATTTTTTAATGTTTTTTGTTATATTATGCTAAAAGTATTTGTGGCAAATAGTCTCAAAAGTGTGTTGACCACAAAGTGATTTTTTTGTAAATCATTATAATTTGTGCAAATGATTTTTTCAATTATAGCTTTATCTTTGAATATATACACACAATTCTTATATTTAAGTAGATCATTTTAGTTTATTTCTCAAAATAAGCACTCAGTTTAAATATTTTATTTATTTTTCATTTTCTGCTATGAGATTTACTGCAAGTCTCACAGTAAACACACAGTTTACTTTACACACTTTAGTTCACTACTTGTTCATTTTGCAAAAATGTTCTTTTATTAAACTCACAGTAAAAATTATAATATAGTCTTTGATATATATAAGTTGTTTTAAATGCTATAGCTGCAGCAGCTAACATTTAAAGCATTAAAAATTCTAAATCTTCTGTAACACTTTTGATGCAACTTTTATTCATAAATGCATTTTGACTTTTATAAATATTAATGATGTTAACTAACAATGTTTTTTTCTGTTTATACATTAAAAATGTTTTTAACACATATAAAAGTTTTTTAGAGAGATTTTTTAATCTAAGCTCAAAAAGCTTTTTGCAAGTTTTTTTTGCAACAAAAATAGTATATTTTTTACTTTTTTTTTTGTAATCTGAGTGATGACTTGGTGCATTTACAAAGTTGCTTTTTCTCAAACAATGTTTTATAATAAAATTAAATGTGCTAAGCTTTTTTGCTCATTTTATTTAATGTTTATTTAACTCTTTAATCATCATAAAGTAGTAAAGATTAATATAATTAAACAATACAATAACTAAGTGCTTTGCACTTTTCAAATAATGTTTTCATTCTTTGAAGGCTAACATAATGGCTAATAGCTTTGCATCATAAGTCTTATAATTTCTTTTTGTCAAAAGCATTTTTCAAAATTAATAAATTACAAATTGTCACTATTTATTTTTCAGTAGTTGAGAAATTATAGCTGCAACTGCAAAGTTTAAAACATTTAACTCAATTTATATTCTTTTGTTTCAAATTAAAATGTATCAATATTAATGCACTAATAAATAATGTTTTAAAATCTTTAAATGTTTTTTAAGCTTTTTTGATAAGCATAAATAATAAAAGTTTTTAACTTTTCTTAACACTTTTTGTGAGCACCACTAAAGGCTCATTAATTTTGTGAGGTTCTATATGAAGTGCTTGTAGAAATTAGTAAATTTAATGAATACTTGAATGTCATATATACTTTGTGACAATAGCTAGCTTATTATAGTCTTTATTCAAGCCAGTTTCATTTCAATGTTTTTTAGGCTAATAATGAATTCAAGAAAGCTCACTTTCATCACTGCAAATTTACACTTGCTTTGCTTTATGTATAAATGATAAGTTCACAGTTTATTTAGCACTGTTTAAACATTTTTTTAATGCTGTTTCTTTGACTAAAAATAAATAAAAATATTGTTCAAATATATCACAACATACACATCTAAAAGATTGTTTAACACTTAATTAATATAAAATTAAAAAGTGGCTAAAACATTGACTAGCTCAAATGACATTACTTAGTATTTAAAGTGTTTGTAATATATATAAAATGTAGTCTTTTATTCATTCTCTGCTTAAATGTAAATGCAATAATATATGTTACATAAATCAAGCTTGATAAAAATTTTAGCATTTACAAGTTTATTTATAGTCTTATTGATTAATAAAAGCAAATAATGATTTTTAATAGTAATTGCATTCAGACCTCAGTAATTCACACACAATTGAAAACTATTATTTTTCTTTGACATAAAAAAAATAAATATTTTTGCTGAGCTCTTTAATGGCTAAATTTATCTCTTCTCTAAATTTGTCTTAATATATTTATGAAAAATTTCTAGTTCTTTTGCAAATAGCTTATATATTGACTTGTATAATAGTTTTTTATTTAATTCAAGATCAATTGTGTAATTAAAGTGTGTATTCTTTAACAATAGTTTAGCTTCTTTTTTTGAAAATACATTTGTATACTTTTTTATCTCTTCAGATAGATGCAGCTTTAAAATTGAAATGTTTACATTTTTAAAAGTGTTTATTAGCCTGCTTTTGAAAAATAATTCAAAAGTAAGTAAAAATACTATGCATTTTCTGCAAAGTTTGCATTTACACTTTGTAGCTAAAATAACTTTAATTTCATCTGCTGACTTAATCTTGTGATAAACTTATGTTTAGAAAAGTTAGTCAGAATTAAAGTTGATTTTAACTAACTAAAAATATTTAAGTATAATATTATATCTCTCAATGTTGACTATCTCATAGTCATAGCTTTGCTTTTAAATTAAACCATTTTGGTTTATTACTTCAGTAATAATTTGTTGTCTGCTATATGAAACAATTTTATGTTCATTTATAATTTTAACACTGTGTGAGTGGTCATTAATGTTGAGTAAATATTGCTTTACTCAGTTTTGACTAACAAAATTTAATTTGATGCCAAAATTAATTAAAGCTTAAACTTTTTTCATGCTAATTAAAGTCTTTAGAAAAATGTTTATTGATAAAGCAAAATCACTGTAACAATGAAAGTTAATATTTAGTGCTACAGCAGCATATAACACTAAAATATTTAGTTTTTTGTCTTTTTTATCTGTTTCTTTTTGGCTTAAAGTCAGACATAATAGTGCTCTACTATATGTTTATTTTATAGCAATAGTTGCATTGTCTCTTAACATGTCTTTTGTTTTTGAAAGTGTCATTATTCAGCTATAAGATTAACTGAAAAATCATTTACAAAGTTTGCTATAAGTTTACAAATCAGTAAAAATTCTTTTGTAAATTTTGTCTCAAATTTTTTTTGTAATTATTTGATTTTTATTACTTTAAGTCTTTGTTAGTTTGCTTTGATTTGAAAATATATTTTTAATATAGTACTTTTCTTTGGTCAGATAAAGAATTTTTTATTATTTATAAATAAGCAATGAAGTTGTCATAATTGTTTAACTTATTTTTAAAGCATAATAATTCTTTGTAAATCTCTTCTAGAATTTTCATGTGTAAATGTTTTTTTTGCTGTTATTTGATATAAAGTTTCATCAACTATACTTTTTACTAAATGAGATATGCTGCAAAGTTGTGCATTAACTAATGTTCATTTTGCTAAGCTTAATTATACTTTAGCACTGCTTGCTGATAAAAGTTGTTTAAATTATTAATTTATTGCAAATTAAATTCATAGAAGTTTTTTCAGATGAGCTTTTAAGTCATATTTTTAATGTGTTGGCTTTACTTCAGTAATTGATTATTTAATAAAAATTTTATTTTTTAGTCATTTTTTAGCTTTCATTGCTAGCAAATCATTTCTTATATTTGTGAAAGATGAGCTTCATATAAGCCATAAAGATGATGAATTTCTTTATGCTTTTGCTTTGGTATTTTTGCTTACTAAACATTTTAAATAGTGGTTTAGCAGTGAAGTTACTTTCTTTTTGAAGTTTTTTTTGTTTTTATAATGAAGCTTTGTTCTTCAAGTTATCTAATATTTTGAAGTCATTATAAAAGTTTTTGAAATTCAATAATTATTGTAAATTGTTCTGTAAATTGATTTGTGAATTTGCTGTGAGTCTTGCAAACTTATTTGCAGTTGCAAAATCAAAATTGTTTAAAATATTTAAATTGATTAATTGATGAAATTATTTTTAAGTTTTTTTTAGTAATTTTTGTTTATGTATGAGTTTTAACTTCAATTTAAGTTGTTTTTGCTACTGATGAAGTTTTTTAAGCTTTGCTTGTGTGTTTTTTAAATTAAAGTTTTCTTTTTCAAAATGTGCACTTTGCTGCATGTTTCACTGCAAGTTCACAGCTTGTCTCTTAAATTTAGCTTTAATTAATTCTTTATTACTGTCATGGCTTTGAAATTTTTTTTTTGTTTTCTTCTCTTAATCTTTTAAATTGGCAAAGTTTTTCTATAAATCATTTTTAGTAAAAAGAGTAGTAGAAGTTTTCACTTCACTTGTCACATTCATTTATGTGTTGTGCATAGCTTGCTGTGAAAACTTTGCACAAATATTAAATGTCATATGTGAGAATGCAGAATGTTAAAAAGCTATACTGCAGTTTTAATAAATTACTTTTTGCAAAAAAAGAATCAAAACTATAAAAAATGTTAAAATATACAAAGTATACTATTAGCAATACAGAGTAATGTGAGAAAACTGATATTGATATAGCTTTATAGTGAAAATATATATAGAACTAATTTTTAGCTGTTAGAATTTTAGCAGCCCACAAGAATTATATACAATTGCTGTCAGCTCACAAATAAGCTTGCATGTGTGTGCACAGAGTTATAGCTTTATCTAAGTAAGTGTCATATGAGAAAGCATAGCTCTAGCTGAAATGCCATGTTATAGTCATGCATTGGCTGAACAAAAGTAAAATTGTAAATATTTTTTTTCATTCTTTATTAATTGTGTTTAATAATACTAATAACTATTAAATTATTCTGAAATGTGTCAAAAAATGCTTATACTGTTAATATATTTTATATGTATTGATTATACTATAACTATTCAGACAATATTAATATTGACTAGTATTTTCAGTACAAACAACTTTAATTAAAGTTTAGATTTAATTATTTACAAGCATATCAAAAATAGTTATATCATAAGTAAACTAAACTTACTTGATTAATTATGCATTAATAAATTAACTAATAGTACTGGTAGAACTTAAAGCAAATTAATGTATTTTGCAATCTGCACATCACTGAATATCAAAGAAAAAAGCAGCCAGTAAGTACTAGTTACTATGAGACACTTAGCTCTATTGGTAGCTAATAATTTTAGCCAACTAAAGTAGTTTGTAACTAATTTTAAAGCAAATAATATAAGCAGCTTTGATAAGTTAATAACATTAATTTATTCAAAGTTGTCAAAGTTGAAAATTAAGTAAATTTTAATATATATCATTATATTGATTAGTATTAATATTTACTAATATAACTAGTTTTTATGTCTCATGTCAAAACAAAGACTATTCAACATGTAATAAAATTAATCACAGTTGCAGTTAGTAAGTATCAACACTGTATTAATAGTTTAGTCTTTATTAAATTTACTAATAGTTTTAATCTCTTTTCTTCTCAGAGAACTTATGCTTAGAAAAAAACTGCTATTAATATCTTTGATGATACTAATAATACTAATAATACTGATAATGCAAAGAGCAAAGCAAAAAGAAAGAGAAAGACAGCAGCAGCAAAGAAAACTTAAATAATGTAATACTAGTTTTTTTTAATACTTAATAATATCTACTGATAAATTGACTTAAATAACTTAGTTGTCTTCATTGGTTGTTTGAGACTTAATGCTAACTAGTTTTCTGAGAATTAATACTATTAATAGTTTAGTAAGCTTAGTAATAAAATTTTCAATTTCAACTTTAGTTTTTCAATTTTTAATTATATTTTTTGTTATTATATAATAGTAAATATTAGTCTACCAGTAGTTTAATACTCTAATAAAAGCTTAATATATTCTAGTATAATCATAAATATTGAAAGTTTCTAAGATTCATAAAATATATAATAAAATAATTGAAATTAAAAAGTATATTATTTCAACATTTATATATACTTTTCTAACATAATTTAATTGCTTGAACTTTACATATTATAGTTTATACTAACATTAACTAATAATTCTCATTATATCAGTAAAATATAATAATTAACTTTCTTTCATGATGAGATAGTGAACTAACTGCTGGAAATGGCCTTGACTGACACTGTTTTGCACATTGCTCTCACTATGGCTTTCTACTACACTCAACTCTTTTTTCTTCCACACACTCAATTCACTGTGAGAGGCTCTGAATAAATTCAGCACATGATAGCATTCTCAGAATCCACCATTAATTCAGATGTTTTAAGCTTTTGCTCACTCAACTTACTTTCTGCACTGTCAATTGCTGCTGTGCCAGTGCTCCCTCAGCACTATCTCAGCACCTCTGCTGAGGAAAATGATAGTTTTTGAGACTATGAAAGCTGAAATTGACACTCTTTGATGGCTATAGTGTGTTGTGCTAAGACTAAGCATTCTTTTATTTTTCATTGTGTCTTATTCTTCTGCAGAATGGTGAAGTGAATAGTACATTAATTTTTTTTGGCTGTTATCTTTATTCAACTGAATTTTGTCTACATCTAGTTCTCTTTCTCTGACTGGTATTAACACTTTGTCTTTTTGTTCTACTCAGTGCACATTAACCATGTTCAATACTGCAATCTCAGATGTGAATATGATTTCTTTAAAAAATAAAAGTGACATAAGTAGTGACAATGCTATGACCTTTTCAAATGATTTCTTTGTCAGTTTTTTGAGTAGTAGTCTTTCTGACACTGACAGCAACAATGACAACAACAGTGATGACAATGATTCTAACAACAAAAATTGCCTCTTTGAGCACAAAGTACTGTATTCTTTTGAATACTACTTGATGAAAGTGGAGAACTTAGATATTTCTCAGCTTCAGCAGTAGAGATATAGCCTCAGAACACAAAAGAAGCTGAAGAAAACTTAGCATTATTAAGATTGATAAGATTGCTTTAACAAACTACATATAAAACATCAAAACTAAGACTAAATTTTTAGATACTGCTGCTTTGTCTGTCACAACTTAATGAACTGTTTCTGTGTGCTGAGCAAGTCAGACAGTACTGCAAAGTTTCTCTCAAAAGTTTTTTAAATGGCAATATAACTTACAGCATAAAAAGCACAAATGGCAATGTTCAGGCATCAGAAGTAAAAGCTCTCTGCAAATATTTTAAAAGTGATGGCATTTGGTCTACAAGCAAGAAATAAAACTAAAGCTGAACTCATTTATCATCATAAAAATTAATAACATAAGCTTTTCATTCTAATTAAAACTGATAAGAATCTGATGCTAATTATAAATCTAGATGATTGCAATTGTAGTGAAAGAAAAAAATCTGTGAATTAGTGTGCAGCCAAAGGCTATAATGTTTATTAAAAACTTAGCTAAATTTATGTAAGTGCTTCTGACTACCCAAGAGATGATATTTGTAGTGAGCTAGCTTCAAATTGAGCTGCTTTTGTTCTGTTAGTTCACCATCATCACTGAGTGCCAGCTGAAAGCATTGTTGAAAATATGCTATTGTGATCTGCAGCTTCATTTGATGTGAAATCTCAATTCACATCAGCCACAACTGTTCATTGATCTCAAGCTAGACTTAACAAAGTCATTTCTGAGAAAAAAGCTATAGTAGTTTTCTTTTCTTTTTGAAATTTTTTGTCTCACTTCTACTATAATCACTGGCTAACTGGCATTGCAGAGACACTTTTTCAATTTTAAAGATTATCTTTGATTTGACCTTGATTCTTAGCTCTTATACATTTCTTCTTGGCATGCTTTTTTACATCTAAGCATTTAAGTCATCATTAATCAACTATCTGAAAAATCTCTACAATTTCAAAGCACCTCTAAAGAAACAGAAGCTTTTTTTATAAGATGATTTGCTCAACAAATACATTTTTTGTCAGGTAATTTGTGAATGTAATAAATTTCAAATTGCTCTGGCAGAATGACTGTTAAATAATGCACTACAATACTGACTTAAGCACAATAAAGAGATTATTAAGTTTAAGCAGATAATGAAGCCATATTGTATGCAATATGAAGTGATGAAAGCCTTCAATGATAGCTGTAAGTGTTAATTCTCTTTGTTGAGAAAAATATACTAACTAGTTCTTTTCACAGTGAAGGTTAGCTGAAAGCTTCAAAACATTATGCTGCAGCATGCTAATATTGATACTTTTGTGGTGCATTACAGCATGGGCATTCACATTAATGCTCAGATAATTGTTTGTGAACTAGCTTTTAAGAAGAAACTGATGTATTTTGCTTGCTCAATGAGCTAATTTATTAATTCATGCTGTCTATGAAAGATCACATTGAAGATGTTAAAATTAGTAAATAATTTTTCACAGATGTAGCAACTATCACAGCACCTTCAAAAATACAAACATTAATAGGATTAACATCACACACAGTTTCTCAAGCAATGCAAAAGTGTTTATTGTTAACCACAATGCAAAAGCCAACAAAAAAAGAAGTGTATCTCTGCTTGTGATCATTATCACTAAGTGAAGAAAAAATTTCAATATACTGTTCACAATCTACAGAATGAAAAACAGCAATAACACAATTGTTTGATATAAGAGAATCTTGAGTGATATAAGAATGAGCAACTAGTCATTAACAGTAAACACTAGCTGGCTGAAAAGATAATGAATGAGAATGTGTTAATGGCACTGAAATGGACAAATTATATAACACTAAAACATTTTCTTCTTATCAATATCATTTTGACACTGCCAGCAAAAATTATTAAAAATGAGTACCAATGTCACATCAGGACAATTTATGCAGTAAAAAATTATTGTGCAGTGGAAGAAAAAGCACTTTATTGCTTTAGTTCTCATCAATCTTCTTTAGTGGCTGACAGAGCTGTTCTGTCAATAGTTTAGTCAGACAATAATAATAAACTTCAGAAAGCAATTGTTTTAGTATGTATTGACTCATCAGAGCAGTAGCTAATCATTTGCTTTCTTTGTGTTGAAGACTACAGATTTTCAATTAAGAAAAGAATGCAAATATATAAAAATGCAAAATTATTAAGCAAGCATTTTTGTTGCAAGTACATCAATTCTCTTTGGCCAAAGGGCAGAACAGTTTTTTGTCATATCTGTAAAGAGCAACTGCTCAACAAGATGCAATTGCTAATACATGCTAAACACAGACATGAAACTGTGTTCTGAATCTTTATGCTGTTCTTTACTACAACTTTGAGATAATGTTTAACTTAATGCATTCTTCTGATTATCTACTTTTGAGTTGTTTGATTTTTTTTTCCATCATTTTTCTTTTTTTTTCTTTTTGTTGATTGCTGTTCAGCATTATCTGAATTGGGCTTAGCTGCACTACATTAGTCATTTTCTTTAACTGTTTTGTTTCACTTTTGATAATAGTTAACTTCTTGACTCAAAATCATAAATGCTATTAGTGATCTTAATAAAAACAAAAGCAGAGCAGGTTTCTGCTATAGTTTGAATTCTAAGCACTAAGTTTTTTTCTTGTTCTATTTAATTTATTTTTATTTTTATTTTATTCTATCTGAAGTGGATGGCTAATTCCACAGTGTTACTATAAGTCTAAGTCTTGTCCTACCAATCTCATCACATTAGTGGATACTTTTAATAGATTCTACCACACAGAATTAAATTGTAACATCAAATTAAAAACAAATCTTTCAACTACAACTTCAAAGGTGGACTTTGCTCTATGGTGAAAGCTTTGAAACAGTCTACAAGAGGGCAGAGAAGAACACTTTCTTTGTGTGATTGCACATGTTTCAGAGATTAAAGAAATTTATTCAAATTGAAAACATTTTATAACTTGGTTAGACAATGTTTTATCATATAAAACTTTTTTTTCATTAGCTGACAATAGCTCTCTTTTAAAAATTAATTTAGCTTGTAACCTTTTCTGGCTCTGACTTATTTTTCAGACTAACTATTTTCAGATGCTGGTATTTTTGAATAAGCTGGCTTTGGTTATGTTTTAGAGATGATGCACTTTGCAGCACATTTTACTACAGAGTTCTGTCAAGAAGACAAGCTTCATAGCAAAACATGCCATAATGTATAACACTCTTCATCTCAGATATTTTTTATAGCAGCTTTGCTTTAAAGCAGGGTGCTCACAAAGTCAATGCACCTTGGCACAATATTTGCAGTGAAGCAAAAGAGCTGTCAAGGCCAGATTTGCTACATAGCAAAAGTGGCTGTAGAGAAAGTATGCTTTATTGTGATAATTGCTTTAACACAAAGTTGCTATAGAGCAAAGAAGCTTTGTGATAAAGTGTGCCTTGAATCAAGCTGTTAAAGTAAATTGAACTGATAATGATTTTGTTTTTGTTATCTTACTAGATAAATGCAAAGCCATCTATATATATATATATATTTATAGCCTTACATTTTCTGCTGTTTCATCTCAGCCACATGATATTCAACAGCTCCTAGTCAAAAGATACAAATGTGCATTTAGAAATAAATTACAAAAACTGCTTCATATTCAGCAGAGAATGCAGTGTGGCAGATAGCACTAGCATTCAACTTTAAATATTAGATAGCAGTGTTATAAACTTTGTTTCTGATGCAGAAATACAAATGTGAGCAAACTCTATTTAGCCACTGAAAGGCACAAATATACATTTAGCTACATCAGTTGAGAAGATTAGAAAAAAGAAAACTTTTTATGTGGCATCTATTTCTAAATCTCATGAAACTATTCTTGTGTCATTTAAGAAGATATGCAAGTTCTTTTAAAAGTAATGCAGTTATGTTACCTAGTGGAAAATATGCCTGCTGACTTAAATGAGTATTTGTCACAAGACAACTTATACAGAACAAATGTAAATTCAAGCTTACTATCATAAATTTCTTTAAACAAACCACATATTATTATGAAAATCAAATTCTAAAACTTTTGGTTTATATTTCAATTTGTCTTCTACTTTCTATCTCATCATAGATACTAATTTAAATTAGTTGGCATATTTCTGTGTAACAAACATAACTATCTCACTCTTAAGAAAATTTAGATGTCTTTTATGCCAGCTTGAGACCAGTTTGGTGTATGCTTATAGTTTAAATAAATTAAGATTTTTAAACTTGGCATAAGCCAAAGTTAGTGTCACAAATGTTATTCAGCTCATTTTAGCCTACAGTATTTTACTAACAGACTGCAATAAGCTCTACACTGATAAAACACTTTACACTGATTAGCAGATCTCAAACAGTTATAAAGTTCAGCTTAAGCCAAAACTTCAGTGTATATTAAATTTGCAGTGTGAATCTAATCTTTGGCATAAGCCTCAACTTCAGCATAAGCTAAACTATCAGTGTGAGTCAATATTGGCATAAGCTCAATCTTTGGCTTGAAGCAGAACTTTAATATATATTTAATCTGTGGTGTAAATTTAATCTTTGGCATGAGCTTTAACTTCAGCATAAGCTAAATCTTCAGCATGAGCTCAACATTTAGCATGAGCTCAGGCTTTAGCTTGAGCTAAAGCTTTGGTGTAAGTTAAATTCTCATAAAATTATATGTAAATTAGCAAAGATAATGCTTTATGTTAAAAAAACACTTTGTGCTAATCTTAAAAAGAGCTTCTCTGGGAGATTGCCATACACCAAAAAAAAAGAAACTTTTGTAAGCTTCAGTTTATGCCAAATCTTTTAACAAAATGCTAGTTGTTGGTTTGAAGATTTTGCTAGTCTTAAGGCTATAATTTATAAACTTAACTAAGCTTAAGTTTATGTTCATCTGGACACAGTATCAAAGTTCATTACATGAGACCTTGGCAGCTCATAAACTACACTCTTATATTCATATTAAATTTGAGTTTATTTTCTGTAGTTCTTCTCAGATACTAGGCTGATGTAGTCATTAGTTCAAAAACTTATAGCTCTGCAGGTTTTAAAATCTGCTTAGTTACTTGATAAACATAGTTACATTTTTTTCTCTAGATCTAATCAGATTGACTAAAAATAAATTTTTAAACTTTTATGCAAAGTACTAATTTAAATATATAGTTTTATAACAATTTTAGCCTCAAAAGGCACAATTCTAAAAGTCAAATGTAGTGTTATATAAACTTGAATATAAAAAAATGCCTGCATCACTTATTCTAATACCAGAATGCTTAATAATATTCTAGTTAATAATGAGAAATTAATTTCTCATGCTGTTTTTTTTATTAATGTTATTGTAAATTAAAGTCTTTTGCTAGAAAAATGACTAAGCAGACTGATATTTTTATTCAATCAAAATTTATTCTCTCTTTCTTTAGATGCATTGATGAAAGCAGTTATAAAAATAGTCTCTGTTTGCTTAGAATTTTCATAATTCTCTGCATAATTCATAAAATCTGCAGGAGTCTTGTGGTCTAGAATAAAATAATATAATTTCTCACTAAAATTAGTCAGAGAATACAATAAAACTAAAGCAAAGTACTAGATTTGAAAAAGCTGATGACCAAATACTGCTGCTGTCAACAGAAAATATTGAGACTTGACTATTATCTTTCATTTGTACACCAAAAAAGACATTAGAATTGTAAATAATGCTAAATTCATAAACTTTCTTAAAGATTGTTTTTAGTCACTGACTTTTTTTCTGTCTTTTTCTTTTTTGTTCTGCTGATGAGGTCTGAGGTTGACTTAACTATTATTTCATTTGTCTTATCTGAGAATATAATTGTTTAATTTCTATTTTTTAGTTTCTCATGATTGGCTTGAGAATATTTATCTAGAAAAAAAAGTAGGCCAATGTAATTGAGTAAAATATTAAATCCAGTCAATTCACCTCAAGATGGAAGAGTGCATTTGCTCAGCTTATTTAAAACTTACAAAGCAAACAGAAAAGAATAACTTAAAAAAGCCAGAAAGTGATGTCTCAAAGAAAAAATTAAGCCAACTTTTCTTTAGAGCAGTCTCAACCTGGTGGTTAGCTAGACACTCATTTATTTTTACACTTTAAATAAAGACATTTCTCTGTTTTACTTTTTCTCTGCTTTTTTTACTTTCTCTTTGCTTTCTCTCTACTTTCTCTCTACTTTCTCTCTGCTTTCTCTGTGCTTTCTTTCAATTTTTCTTACATTAAACACTTCACAAATCAATAGAATGCTATAGGCTAAACTAGAATAGCAAAATTATTAGATTGATGAGTTTGCTAAATATAAAAATTTAAAATTTAATAACATTAAAATTTAATCAACTGTATATCTAGTACTCACCACTGCTGTATTTAAAACTAATTTCTGTGCTTTTCTTCTAGTATTTATGAAATTGATAGAACCTCTACAATCTCATTTAAAAGCATAAGATGAGATCACTTTTTCTGTGACTTGTTTTGATTTTAAGCTTTATTAAGAATATACTAAAATGCCTTTTAGTAAAAGATTCAAATTTCACTTTCTCTGAGAGCTAACTGACCACATAGATACTTACTAAATTGGCTAGAAGTACCATGCTAATGCTTGTATGATATAATAAATGTATAGCTGAACTGTCAGAAAGAGTTTATATTTAGCTATAAATATTCATGACTACTCTGAAATAGATTATATAAAGTAATATAATTTTTGAAGAATGTTCTGAGCTATATAGCTCAAGAGTTCTTATGGGAAGCTACAATTATTCAGAATTTATAGCATCTCATATGACATAAGAATTCTTGTGGCCAGTTAAACCACAAAGAAAAGCTATGAGCCTGCAAACTATAGCATGCCATATAATGCAGTAGTTTTTATGATTATCTTGTTCATACAAAGAGTCATAATTAAGAAATAACTATGACACTTCACATGGTCTAGCAGCCCATACAGCCAATTAGTCTATGTGGCTTAAGAGTTCTTATGGGAGGTTACAAATCTCTGAAAATTATGGCACTTTATATAGTCTAAAAACTCTTATAGACTAGTTGATTCTTATGGCCAAAAAGTTCTTGTGAAAAGCCATAGATTTTCAGAAATTTGTATTTTTATAGTTAAGCTTTATAGCACTTATTGAGATCAAATCAATAATAATAGCTTTATATAGAGACTGTAATACTGAATAATTTTTTTCTCTACTGAAAAAGAGATTTTTACTCCTTACTTCAACTATCATGTTTAATGTCATTAACAAATACATTTAGGCTATTATATTAAAGTCTTCATTTAACTAATAGCTTTGCAGCCTTAAACAACACTTACCAATTTCTACATTAGAAGTGGCATTATGTTTGATTTAAATAAGTAGCTTGAGAAGAATCTCTATTATAAAGCATTTTTTGATGATTTAGAGAAATGAATAAATAAGTAGTAAAGGCCTAATCATTTATTATAAGCAAAACATGACTACAAATTTAAAATAAATTACTATAATTAAATTTAGCAAACTGCATACAATAGCAACATGCAATCTTAAGAGACTACAAAAACAAACAAACTTGCTGCATAATACTAATTGAAACAATTCATTACATATCATCACTCTTAGAATTAACAATTTCTTCAGAATTTAGTTTTTTATACAGACTTAGTTGCTGTGAGATATCACTGCAGCCACTTTTTCTTGGTGAAATGCTGCTTTTTTTTCTCAAGAAAGTTGAAATAACACAACAGAAGTGCAGCTAACACACAGCATGTCACAAGAAAAGATGACTGCTTGTTTATCAGAGAATAATGAAATATTAAACTTAGGCCTAATAAAGAGCACTTATACAAAAGAACATGATTAGCAAATACAAAATTAATTAAAGTCTATGACTTTAGCTTACTCACTATTGTAAGTATATGTTCTGTTCTTTGTTTTCTTGCTTGTTTCACACCTGTAAAAATGATGAAATATACCACTTAAATGTGTGAATTAAGCACTATCAAACAAAGTCAGTATAGAATAAAAACAAAGAAGAAATGTTTTTAGAAAAATAGCAAAGGTTTTGTGTTTTGAAATTATCAACAGATCAGTTTCTAAAACACAGACTACTAGTAAAATAATTAAAGCACCAACATGTAGAGCATTAGGACAGAAAGTATAGTCAACAATTTATTATTCTTATTAAGATAAAAACTTATGCACATTTGTAATGCAAACAAACTTTATTTAGTGAAGCATTACACAAGTGTGTCATCAAAGAATCTCAGTTATTACTTAACTCATAATTGGTCTCTTTCTTTAAAAGATAATGCTGTAAAATTTATTAAACAAACATTTCTGATGTAGCTCTGACATGCAGACTTGACAGCATCAGTATTACTAGATAGAGAATTTTCTGCAAAGTAGTAGTACTACAATTTAATAGCCACTGTCAATATTAAAGGCTAAACCAATAGAACCACAATACTCATATTAAGAAACTAAATGCTGAAACATAGCAGTAGACCAAATATTTTAATTCAGTTATGCAAGAGATAAGTTGTAATTTGTGTGATGACTATGCAGAAGTGAAAAATTGTTACAACATATCTTTTGCAAAGCAAATATTCATCAATGATATTATTTACTCTCTATCATTCATGCATGATTAGCTTAATTTTTGAATGTTAGTAGAGTATTTTTGAAATGTATATCACATTCTATGTTGTAATGGGCTGTGAAAACTCTACAATGAGCCAAAGGGTCTAAAGACATTCACATTACATGTGATTTATTGTCTTTTCTTCATCTTGAACTCTTTTATTCTCATTCTGAAATTGGCAACTGCAAGAAGTCAAAATAAAAGGTTTTAATAAAACTTCTGAGCTATTCAGTTAACTTATAAAAAAATGAAGCAAACTTGATATGTTTTTGACTAAAGGTCAGCATTTTCTTTGAAGTCTCTCTCATTCTGAAGATGCTCTTAAAACTCTTGAAACAAACAATTATTTATTCTGCTATACATTTGGCTGTTAGCTATACAATGAGCAGCTTCAATTGAGAAGACAATATATTAAGTTTAATATTCAATCTCTTCAGTAGACTGCCTCTCTAGTGCTTGATACTTAATGCATTGAAATAACTAAGCTATCTAAAGAGCTTTATAACAAAGTCTTTTCTCTAAAAATAAAGAATGGCAAAGAGATTTTAGCTAGAATTTCAAATTCAAATGCTAACTATTCTCATTGTGTAGTTACTAGTGAAGTTACTACTCTTGACTTTGTATATGGTGCTATAAAACTTTTATTTCAGTCTCAGTTCACTAACTCATTGGGCAATTACATTGTAACTTCACAATGTGCTTAACATTTTAATTTCTAAAGTTCTGAGCTGAGGCTTATTATTATTACAACAAAGCTTCATAAGCACTAATTATATCTTGATGAAGAAAGTGAAAGATTGCCAGTTGAGTAAAGTTTGAGACATTATATTTAAAGCTTAATGCTTTGGTCTAGTAAAGAGCTTGATAGAAATTAAAAAAAAACTAGTAAGCACTAAGCTTAGAGGCTGTGAAAGCCTATACTATAAAAATACATATTCAGATGAGTTAAGTGTTGTGAATTTAATTAAGCTATCTGACTTGAAATTGAAAGTTACATTAAAGTTTGTTATTGGCCTGACAACTAAGTAATTCTTCTGTGTGGATGAAAGTCAAAATCAGTGTATTGACTAAGGCCCATATATGCACTGTGCTAAATTTGCTTTATGACTTTTTTCTGCTTCTTTTTACTATTCACATGATAATGATTAACTAATTATTGGTTTAGAGAGAACAACAAAGAAATACATTTTAGCAGTTGTGAAATGTAAAATTTCTTTGATTTGCAATTTTGAAACTAACAAGTGCAGAGATATCTTACTACTTTTATAAAGTATGTGAATAGCATCTGATAGGCATATACAACTTTTTAAGCAGTTTGTAGTCATTCTGCCTCATATTTTGCCTGTGAGAGAAATTGCTCAACTCACTTTATTACATCATGATTTTTATTTAAATAACATCTTTGTTGATAACACAAATTTAACAAAAATATTAAGCATAATCAATTAGCAGACAATGTACTTAGCTTTCTTTTTTCTGCAGACTAGATTCTCATCAATATTTGATTCTAATGATTTTTATTCATGAGGTGTAATTTAGCCTAAATTTTCTAATAACTTTAATACTCTTTCACAGCTGAAAAAAAAGTTGGCTAAAGAAGCACTTGCTAAACTAAGATTGAAGAAATTTTACAAACTGACTTTAAGAAAATTTAATTCAATGCTCATTAGAGCTATGAATGCTATGAGAAATAATAATGACTCTACTGCTTTCATATTTTATATCATTGGGCATTCAGCTATTGATGGTTTAATTTCTCTAAAAAAGCTTCTTATTCAAATATATAAGAAATAAAACCAAATAACTGAGAGAAAAGACTTAAAGATACTATGTTCAATTTTGTTTACTGAAGAAGAAATTAAAAAAAACAAAAGCAGATGCAAAAATAGATGAATGCTTATAGCAAATTCAAAGGCCTGTAAACACAAATTGCAGGTAAAGATAATTGAGTTTTGCACAATGAATATGAGAAAGTTATGCACAGATTTGAAAGTCACAAGAAAAAGCTAAAAATGCTTTGAGAGTAACTAAAGCTATTGTTATAATACTAGTCCAAAGAAGATACTGTGAAACACAATGAGTTTAAAAAGCACAGCCCTCAAAACAGATGCAGTCTTCAAAATTAGTCAAGCTTAAAAAGATTAATTAATATGCAATGCTGTGAAAATCTGATAGGCCAAAGATAATGAATTTAAAGAAAGCTGACTAGCAAATGCAAAACTAAGTGAAGTCTACAGCTTTAGCTTACTTGTTATTGAAAGTATATATTTTATTCTTTGTTTTCTTGCATGTTTCACAATCTGCAAAAATAATGAAATATATTAGTTAAAGATGTTAATTAAGCACCATCAGGCGAAGGTAGAGAGTGGGAGAACAAAGAGCTCACTTCTGCTAGTATCATTAATGGCAGAAACAAAGAAAAAATGTTTTCAGAAAAAATAGTAAAGATTCTTTGTCTTAGAATTATTAGCAGAGAAGTTTCTGAAATGCAAACTAGTCTTAAGCATGGTGCTAAGTGCTCTCAGTCACAGCAATTGTGATTCTGAAACTTGATAATTGTTTCTATTAGCAGCAAGTGACAGAAAAAAAGATGCTGTAATGGCCACTCACAAATATAGTTCTAAAATTAGAAAGTATTACATTGTAGCTTAATATAGATAGTATTTCTAAACCTGAGCTTGTTGCTAGACTTTAGTCTGTGACATAGTGTCAAATGCACTAACAAGCTTATTAGAGGTAAATCAGTATTTAGCTGACTATGCTTCACTTTAAAATAACAATGCTACTTTAAAGTATATAATTAAATTTTCTCAGCTTCATTTTCTTCTTTGTTTTTTATTTTCATAAAATTTCATGTTCTGCTTTCTTTACTTAACCTTCAGCAATTCATAGACATTATAGCTTTTAGTAATCTGAAATACTCTGTTGACCAAAAAATTGCTGTTTTCTTTAAGAAGACTTCAACAACTCACTTAGCCTGTAATATTTATGCAATAATGTATTTTGAAGGTGATGTCATTTTTGTGACTGTGCAAGGCATATGCAGCTACACTGTGTACACTGAACCCAGTGGTGAATTTGTGGCTCAGTTTCATCTCAAGATCTTAAAGTTGAGAATGAAAACTATGAATCTCACTTAAATTATTTACAGCTACTTTGTTTTTTAAATCACATTTGTAGGCCAGATTGAGAAAGACACTGAGAGAAAAAAATCTGTTTACATTTATGTTATAAGCTAAATGCAAAGCATTAGCTATTTAGATTTTATTCTAGCTCATAATAGCCATACACTTGAGAATTTCTCTGAATTTTCTTTCTAAAGAAAGAATTTCATAACTGACATCACAAGGTACTTCTAGCTTTTTAAATTGCATCTACATTAAGCTTATTTTACATTCTTATAGGTTTTTTGCTTTTTTGTGAAAAGTCTTGCAAAACATCAATTAAACTTATTGCAACAGTTTGTGCCATTAATACAAGAAAGAGCTAGAGATTTTGTTTATTTCTCTTTTAAACCACTTTTACTTCTTCATTCAGAAGTCTTTCAACTTATTATCAGCTATTTTTTTGCTCTCTATAATATTACTTTATAAAGACTTCAGTGTCTGCAATATCATTGTGAATAAAACATCTTGCAATCTAGTTAAAGTGATTAATTAAGCTGAGGTTGAGATTGCATTATTTGACCTCAATTTTTATTCTCATCAGCAACTGATTAGCAAGGTTCATCTTAAGCATAGTTGGGTGAAATATGATAATTATATTACTTTAGAGAAGATATTCTAAAGCACATTTAATAAAGAAGCCAAAAAGTTAAATAATGAAACAATTAAAGTCATCAAATCAGCATAAATTGTAAAACTTTTGCTGTCACACAGCTTCACAAGTTGCCTTGCAAACATGCCTAAGCCAGCATCTATTTGAAATGATAAAAGTGAAGTATACAACATGTGAGATTTAAATAAACTATTAATTAATCTGAGTACAAGGTTCACAGAATTAGTGTGACTGAACTAGATGTACAGAAATAAAAATAAGAATAAAAGAATTATATACAAGTTCAGACTACTGACAAAAACTGACTACAATTGCATAAAAGTTCAATACCACAACAAGGTTAAAGAACACTAGCTACAATTAAAGTGGTCTTTAAATCTTTAATAATTTTCAGCTTAGAGAGAGATTTTCTAGCATTGAAAACCTTGTGGTTGCCTGAGGTCATCTTTGCATGAGTTTCATTGGCTAAATTAACACATAAATTACTATTAGCTAACTTAAACTTTCAATCTGTGATACAGGTTAGTATAATATTTTTGACACAAGATAAATTCAACATTATAATTTCTTAATTAAAAATAAGTTTTAACATTGAGCAATCATCACACTTAAGAACTTGAAGGCCAATGAGGCTTGTAAGTTTATTTTTAACAATATAGTTGATGAACTTGTTAAGAAAGCCTTCTCTAACACAAAATAAATTGGGAAAAAGCTTATTTTGCAGTTTATAAGCATATAGTCTGTTTTTAGTGAGTGTGAAAATATATTCATGCACACCAAAGAGATTAATCTTGTCAATATTAATGACTTTAGTTCAGTGAAGTAAAGAGCTATTATACTTGGTTTTAAGCATAATGATGCTTTTAAGAATCTTGAAATAACTATGAATTAAGTAAATTTTAAAAACCTTCTTAGCATTGTGATGAATAAACATATTTGCCAGTTGCATAATATGCTTATCAGCAATAGAAAACTAGTCAAAATCATTAAGAAGTTAATTGTACCTGCAAAACATTGGCTACTTGTATGTAGTTTATGGCATATTTTTTATACAAATCACAAGTTTTGTAAAGATTATAGAGCTTCAGAGCCTTGTTAAGTTTAAAAAGAGTAGAGAATAAAGTAATGAAAATTATCATTTTAAATAAAACAAGTGTGATTGATGCTGTTATGTAATACTTTTACTAAGGCATACAATGTGTAGAGAAAACAACTTGTGAGTCTAAAGGTTAATAGAAAAAGAGCAGAAAATTCTTGTTTATATTTATCTTTGTGCTGAAGTGAGAAATTAAAAATAAAATGTCTACATCAAACTTAGATATGCAAGCATTTAGCAAAGATTTCTATTAAAATTTTCATTAGAAGCATTATTTTTTCTTTTATCTGCTCTGCTATTGGTCTTGAATTTAGTTTGCTAGCTTTAATATCTTTGTCTAAGTCATTACTGAAAAGATTATACAATTTAGTAATCTTTTTTTATTATGTTATGATTAGGCAAATAGATGCTTGCTATTAAACTGAGGCAATGCAAACATTCACAATATAATTGAGCCTTATTGCAGAATTTGTGTGTATTTACTAAACAATAACAAATATATAGCACTTTTCTTGCCAAGATAAGAGAAAGAGAAAAAAAGTGTGATAATAACAAGGCATATTCTCAACACTAAAAGAAAAAATGTGCTGTGTTGTAGTGTGCATTTATGCAGATTTGACATATTCATTCTGCTATCAGAAGATAAGTTGAAACAGCAATCTTTCTAAGATTTATTATGGCAATTTGAAGCTTGAAAACTAAGTGAGTAATAAACAATATTTTTCTAAAGCAGAAGAGTTACATACTGTTGTAAACTAAGTTCATAAGCATAGTTTGATACATGCAAAAATTGTTGACTTAAACAGAAGTATTAATAATCTCATTGATAATATAAACACTACATGTAAAACTTTTTGATACTTGAGATTTGCATGATTTTAATGTTGCCAAATCAATTTGAGAGTATCTCTCTCTAGATGCATTCACTTTGCAGATATAACTTAGAATTTGATAAATTGAACATAAACAAAGTTAAGACCAGTCAGGTTCATAACTATGAATGACAAAAGAAAAATAATATCATACTTCTATAGCATATTATCAATGAAAAGCCTAGCCAATCTAGTGGTTTGAAGTGCATTAATAAATACATCAACAGTGGTAGAAAGATCACTATAGATATAACAAAGAGACTAACAGTTATATGAGTTAATCTTAACTGCAAAGCTATTACCACCTCAGAATTCTTTCTAGCTATTCTATTGTACTGTTTGTTAGGGAAAGCTTAACAGAACACTTTACTTGATTTCTTCTTGATGACCTAAACCTGCTTAGGTCTTGTCTGTAGACAGTTGATGCAGCCTGCTTACCACAGTCTGTTGAGTAAGACTTTGTACATTGGGTAACTTGGTGGGTCTCAACTAAATAATGATAGCTAAGTCAGAAGTAGAGTCTGATTGAATTGTAATTTTTCCAGTACTGTTCTTACTGACCTGTAGTAAATAGTAAATAATATAATCAGATTGAATGTGAAGAACTAAATACATCTGTTGGGTGAAAATGAGCTCTTTTATATATTTAGTCCTCTGTATATCATTTCATATATCAATTCATATATCATTTCATATACCAATCTGTATACCATTTATTTTTATATTATATACCATTTCTGTTTCTTTGTGTCTTGGTGTGGTTAGTATATCAAATTATCATGTGATCTCATAATTGTCTCTTACATCTGTTTTGCTCTAGTGCTGTGCTGTAAAGTCTCATCTTATCAGAGTGTCACAGTTATGCCTCTTTATGGTTGGTTTGTAACATCACTTTTTCTCTTCAAGGTCTTTGTCTCTAAAGACTCATAAATAGAATGCTTGCCTTTATCACTATTGTAACTCTGACTCTTTTCTGTAAGTGATGTTTTTCTTCTTTCATTATGCCTTCTCAATGTAAGTGTGCATTGAAAACTGACTCTCTTCATGATCAGTATTGTGAAAACTGTTGTTACTTCAAGAAGATTAAAAAGAACAGTTTTGTTATTGAGTTTTCTTATCAATATTGTTTCTCTTATGGTATCTCTTGCAAAATGAATGGTTGTTGCAAAAACTGTGCTGTATATACCAAACATGGTCAAAAATGTGAAAAGTGCTTTCATAGTGATAAAGAGTGGTGTGATTTTCAATTCACTGAAGATAAGATTCAATATAAGCTTCAAGATGCCAATGAGAAATTAAAACATTTTCAATTTAAAATGAGCTGTGTACAGTCTCAACTAGTCTTAGTTCTTGCTCATCATTCTTGTTTTTGCAAGTATCAAAAGTTTCTGAAAGAGTGTAGTTCTAAAATGTCTGATCATAATGCTCATATTCTCAAAATTCTTGAAGAACTGAATTTCTCTGAGAATGCCACCAAATTGCATTGTATAGCCAATGAGAATGATTGTCAGTGTTAAAAGCTATTAGCTACTCTTAGTGATTCATTAATGAGTCAATTCTTTTATGACATAAGTCTTAGTTTTTGAGCTTCTGCTGGCCTTAATATTTCTTTATCAGATGTTGGCAATTTATTAAATTCTTGATAAGTTCTCAAGTGTTCTTCAAGGTCTCATACTTCTTTCACTTCACTAGGTATTGTGTTTGCCCATTGACTTTTCTCTCATCTAGAATCTTTTTAATTTTGTATTCTTCTTCTGTGGTTTCAATTTCTTTGTTTCATGTCTGAGCATTTTGTAATGCTGGTTCCAATAATGAAATATGAAAAATTAAGTGTATCTTCATGCTGTCTAATAGTTTCAATTTGTAGTTCACTAGTCTGATTTTCTTTTTAATAATGAATGATTCAATTTTCTTGCTGTCAAGTTTGCTGCTTGATTGTTTTGTCTTAATGTTTCTGCATAACAAGTATACTTTTTCTTCTCTTTTTAGGTTAGGTCCTCTCTGATAGGTTTTATTGTAGTAAACTGTCATTCTGAGGTTCATAAATTCAATATCTTTTCATAGTTGCTTGTGCAATGTTTGTAGTTATGTCACTTTCTTTTCTGCTTTGTGGTTCATTTCTCATGTTTTCTTTGGTTTGCTGTCAAATTCAGAATTATACTCAAAATTGATATAAAACAATGTTTCTTTGATTGTTGTGTTAATTAAATTGTTGTATGCAAATTGTGCCATGGGTAGCAGTTCAACTCAATTGCTCTGGTCATAATTTGTGTAGTTTTATAAATACTGCTCAATTGTCTGATTCATTTTTTCTGTTTGTTCATTTGTTTGTGAATAATAAACTGTGCTAAGTCTATGCTTAATGCTAGTTATGTCCATTAATGTCTTTCATAATTTCAATGTGAACTGTAAATCTTTGTCTGTTGTAATTCTCTTCAGTGTACCATGTTTGCTAAACACATATTAAAGTAGTAAATATGCTATCTCTGAGGCTGTTGCATTCATCCTTGTTGGTATTGCATATATATATTTTGTCAATCTATTTACCACTGTGAGGATAGTGTTATATATAACTTTGTTCTTCTTTGACTTTGGTAGTTGCATAATAAAATCTATGGTAATTCATTCCCAAGGTTGAGTGAGTACCACAAGTGATTGTAATTCTCTGTATGGTAAATGTCTTACTGTCTTATTTCTCTGACAAGTGTTACATTTCTTCAAGTATTGATATATTGTCTGTTGCATGTTTGAAAAATAAAAATTTCTTAATATTAATTTTTCTGTCTTTTTGATTTCAAAATGTTCTTTTGTCAATGGCTTATAATATCTTTTGATCACTTCTGCTCTTGCTGTAAACAGTATGTATATCAATCTGTTGTAGTAAATCAATCTATTGTCTTCTGTCATCTTGTCAGTTTTTTTTTTAATCATTTTGAGATTTTTATCTTTTACAATTTTCTATCTGATAATCTGTATCAGTTCCTCATCTTGACTCTTAATAGTCATTGTCACTACTAATGTTGCTGTCTGTTTGTTGTATGTTATTATTTTATTCTTTTAGAACTTCAATAGCACTGGTTCTAGTTCAAGAACTTTTTTCTTGTGGTCTGATTGTCTGCTAAATGTGTTTATCTACTTATTTTGCTTTTCACTGCAATGTTCAATCTTGAAGTCATAATTTACCAATATTTTTGCTCATCTTGCTTATCTTTGTGTTAACACTTTAGTTGTCATGAAGTAAATAAGATTCTTGTGATTTGTGATTACTCTAATTGTGTGCTTAGCTTCTTCAAGATATATTCTTCATTGCTGAAATATTGTCACTATAGCTAACAATTTCTTGTTGTGGATCTTATAATTGAGTTCTGCTGGTATCATCTTCCTCAAGTAATATGTCACTGAGTGTAGTTTTTCATTGTCATCTGACTGTGACATCACTGCTTCAATTGTGTAGTCTGATGTGTCAGTCTCAATGATTGTTTTCTTCACTAAATTGTGCTGTTTGATCACTAGTGTTATTGTCATTTTTATCTTCATTTCTTTGAATGCTTTCTGTTTTGTTTCTGTTTATTAGAACTCTCTCTTCTTCTTCAAAAGATTAAATAGTGGTCTTATGATATCTGTGTATCATTCAATGTATCATTTGTAGTAGTTTATCATTTCAATGAATGCTTGTAATTCTTGTAGATTTATCAATACTGGCCAACCTCTGATTGTTTAAATCTTTAGTTAATCTGTTTATATCTTTTCTTGAGTAATCTGATGTTCTAGAAAGTCTGTCTTCTGAACATAAAATTCACATTTCTTTAGCTTGAGTTGTAGCTTTACTAGTCATAGTCTTTGTAGTATCATTCTGACATGTCTGACATGATCTTTGAGGCTTTTGAAGAATACTAAAATGTCATTCAAATAAGCTATAACAAAGTCAAATTGATACTTGCTTAGTATTGAATTAATAAATCTCTGAAATGTTGCTGATGCATTTGTCAATTCAAAAGATATAATCTTGTACTGATAGTGTCTAAACTTGGTTCTAAATGCTATTTTTCATTTGTCTTCTGGTTTAATCTGTATCTGGTTGTATGCATCTGCAACATCAAATTTTGTAAACCATTTTACTTCTCATACTATATTTTGTATCTCTGTAATCAACAGTAATGAATATTTGTCTTTGATTGTAATCTCATTCAGTTGTTTGTAATCAATATAGAATTGTAAGTCACTGTCTTTCTTTGACACAAATAACATTGAGTATTCTGCTGATGATGTCACTGGTTTAATATAATCTTATTTCAATTTGTTGTCAATGTATTCTTTTACAACTTTTGCTTCTCTTTTTGACATCAGGTAAATTGATTTGCATGTCAGTTTCTTTTCTTCCATTAGAAGTATCTTATAGTCAAATGGTCTATGGTCTGGCAATTCTTCATTGATACTAAAATTAAAAAGATCCTTGAATTGCTTATACTTGTTTGAAATTATTGGTTCTGTTATTTCTTGTGCTTCTCTTTTACTCACTGCAGTGTTATATAGTGCTTGACTATGCTGCCTCTCTTGAGTTTGCATGTCTCTTTGCATAGTCTCATCTATTAACTTGCTGTTTGTAGGCTCTCTAGACTTTGTTTATCTCTTTATTCTAAGGCCACTAGTTGTTCTCCTCAACTCAGTCTCTTTTATGGCTAACTCTATTTTGCTTTTTACCTAACTCTTTGAGGCCTGTGAGTGGTCTTGTTTTAGCCTTATTCTGCATATACATTGTGTAAACTGTATTTTGTTATGTGTTCAGTCAATCTCTAAATTGTGTCACTTTAGCTATGATATTCTGAGTATCACATTATACTCTTCAACTTTGATTACATCAAAGTTGAGTAACTTCAAATAGTTCTGAACTAAGACTAGTATTAATTCTGTCTCTATAGTCAGAAATTGTCTCAAATCTTCTTCATTGAGTTCTGAAATTGGTATTGGCTGTTATTTAGCTCTTTTTAAGATTTATAGCTTCTTCATGAATTCTGAATTTATAAAGTTTTCTATGGCTTCTGAGTTAACTAGCACTCTAGCTGATTAGCCTATAATCTTAGCCTGTATCTTGACATGTTGGCCTCTGGCTGTTGCTGTCATTTAATGTTGCTGTTCTTGTTGTTGTCTTCTGGTTTAATTTTTCTGTGGAAAATATGCACTGCTGACCTTTGCATCATAGTGCTTTATGCAATAGTTGTTATAACATGCTGTTCAATGCATGTTCTTGTGCTGTGAGTGTCTCTGATACTCTATGCATGTACATTTTGGCTTATCACAGTAAGCTAATGTTTCTCTCTGTGGGAAATTCTTTTGGGTCTCAGTCCAATGAGTCTCTTGCTTATGACTGTTCTTATTTAAATTTAGCAAAATGAAATCTATCACTCATGTCTTAGTCTTAGTTGTCTTGTTGTCTAATTTTCTTTTAGTTCTAAGTGATCTTCACTTGCTTTCTGATTTCTCAGATGTTTCACTAGCTTCATGCCATTCTTTGGTGGTAGAATTCTTGTTATTTCTCATTAGTTCTTTATAAATTTGTTGCATGCTTTGTTCTTGTGTATATTATCTGATGATTTTATTGTCTGAGTTGTCTTGCTCTGCTATCTTCTTTATTTAATGTTATTGTTTTTCTTTTCTTTTGTATTGCTTGATACTTGTGATTTAGTTTATGATTATCTCAACATCTTTTAAAGTGTTGCTTATGTCTTTGTCTAATTTTATCACTGTCATTTTCACTGTGTTGATGATGATTTCAACTGTGAAGTTCATTTCAGTTCTCATGCACCTCACAACTTATTGCTCTTTGATACTGTTATTATGACTGAGTTTTTCAGATGTCTTCTGAAATACTTCATTCATTTTGTCTTCAATTTGTGTCATGATTTCATGTGGTCTTATTGTCTTTTTGAGTGTTTTAATTAATTCTCAGTCTCTTTCTTCATATTCTGAATACTGTAACTCTTCATATTGTGTTCATTCTTGGCTTTCAAGTTTGTCATTAAAGTTAATCTTTGAAAAGTCATTGTCACTAATTTTATTGCTTGTTGTGTTAAGCTATTATGTCTCTTTCTTAAGTGATTTGCAGTGTTTAGCTATATGTTTTTTTTTCTGACAGTTATAGCATATGATCTCTTTCTTTTGTTTGTTCTCTGGCTTGGTCTTAGCCTTGTCTTTTTGTTGTGTCATGTTCAATTCCATTGGTTGTGGCCTGTAAGGGTTCACTTTAAATTCTCTTTGCCATTGTCTTTGATTAGTGTACTATAAGTGTCATGTAGACTGTCCACCATTTCTTCATTGTTTCACTTGTTGCTTGGCTAACTTTCTCTTATAAATTCTGTTGTTGATTTGTATGAATTGTTCAATTAATTCATTGATATTGGTGAGTAATTTTTCTCTAGCTAATTTGTCCTAGACTTTTTCTCTTAGTTTTTGTTTATATGTCACAATCTGTATTTTGTTTTTCTATTGCAAGTGAGACATGATTTGTTGATATTATGTTGTGTATTGTCTGGCTAATTTAATCTATTGAAGTTGTCATAGTTTCTGTTTCATGACTTTGGTTTGATTAATCACTTCAAAAGCCTTATTTAATTCTGTGGTGAAATCTATGTATCTGCTGAATACTCACTTGATGATCTTATCTTAGTTTTCTTTGTTGTCTCAGTTTTTTTTTCTGTTCTTTATGATGAGATTAATTCAATCAAATGCTAATTCTCTCATGTAGAATATTGCTAGCATAATCTTGTTGTAATCTCTGATGATTTCTATTATTTTGAAATACAATTCAAGCTGAGTGAGAAATATCTGTAAACAGTGAGATTATTCATCAAATAGTTCAGGTTTCAGTAGTTTAAGTCAAGTTGTAATAGTCTGTTGTGCACATTATGGTTTATTAAGTTTTTGAATCATTTCTTAAAGCTGTTTGAGTCTTTCTTTAATACTTTTCATGTTGTTTTTCTGTATCATCATGCACAACTATTCAATCTCTTTCATCAATTCTGAATTGTTTAGTTTGTCATTATCTTCAGATGTTGTCACTGGTGATGGCTGTGCTGAGGTTGCTGGTCTCACAACTAGTTGTTTTTCTACTGTCTTGAATACTGACATGATGACTTACTATTCTTGATTATAATACTTGAGCCTTTGGTAACAGAGTCAAAGGCATTCAATGTGTTACCACCTCAGAATTCTTTCTAGTTATTCTATTGTACTGTTTGTTAGAGAAGGCTCAACAGAACACTTTATCTAATTTCTTCTCAATAATTTAAACCTGCTTAGATCTTGTCTATAGGCAGTTAATGTAGCCTGCTTACCACAGTTTATTAAATAAAACTTTGTATGTTGGGTAACTCAGTGGGTCTCAACTGAATAACAATAGCTAAGTCAGAAGTAGAGTTTAGTTAAATTGTAATTTTTTCAGTACTGTTCTTACTAACTTGTAGTAAATAGTAAATAATATAATCAGATTGAATGTAAAAAACTAAATACATTTGCTGGGTGAGAATGAGCTCTCTTATATATCTAGTTCTCTGTATATCATTTTATATACCAATTCATATATCATTTCATATACCAATCTGTATACCATTTATTTCTATGTTGTATATCATTTCTGTTTCTTTGTGTCTTGGCATGGTTGGTATATCAAATTGTCACATGATCTCATGATCATTTCTTGCATCTGTCTTGCTCTAGTGCTGTGCTGTAGAGTCTCATTTTATCAGAGTGTCACAGTTGTGTCTCTCCATGGTTGGTCCATAACAAAAGCATAAATATTCAGGTATTGAAAAGAATTAGTTTCTAACCTTTTGTCTAAGTGCTTTCTTACCTCATTTAAAGTTAGCAAAAGCTATACACATCTTATTTCTAATTCTAGAATCAACCAAAACAAATCTAATAAATACTAAAGTAAGATTAAATGTACAAATTCAATGAGCTAAGCTACTTACTATTCTTGAAACTTGTTTTTTAAATTGTGATAAAAGTGAAGATAATTAATTTGACAATAATAACTTCACTTATAACAGCCTAATTGAGAATAACTGGTTTCTTGTTAAAGGCTGGCTGTTTGAAAGCCTCAATTAACAGAAGTCAGAGAGTAAAACTAGCTCTAGAAAAGACTAAAGCTGCTGTTAATATAGCAAGTTGAAATTATAGCTGATAATTCATCTTTTAATTTTGTCTTTTACCATCAATGTGCTTAGTTAGCCTATAAATATTACAAACAAGTGAAATGATACATTTTTTATCTTTCTTTTGCAGTATTCTTTTCATTAGGTATCTCTTTAAAATATTTAATGGTGTGGTGTTTTTTCTTTAATATTTCTATATTTATTGCCACTTAACTTCCCATCACATTTTTCATCATTCTTTCTATTATGCTTGGCCACAAAAATTAAGTTCTCTGCTGCACAACTGAAAAGATAAAAACTTCCAAGCTTTCCTTTGATGCTTATTAAAATTTATAGTGCTTTGTAATTCTGAAACTATTCAGACTCTTTTAGCTTTCATGAAGAACTTAATGCTTTTCATCTGTCATAATTTTACAATTTCTGAATTGCTTAAAGAGCATGAAATTGGCTGCTTAAATTGCACACTTAGATATGCTTAAAATAGTATTTATGCTTTTTTCTTTAGTGTAGAATCTGACAAAAGAATTATATTGTTTTGTCTGGTTTGTAGTTCTACATTATATCAGCTTTTCTCACTAGTAAGTAAAGATATATTGTACTGTGAAGTTTTGATAGCATTTTGTTACTCAGATAAACATTATTTTTTTAACTATTTCAGTCATGAGAATTGTTTTATTAAAATTTCATCAATATGATTAGGCACTGCTGCAGATAAAGATATGTAATTATGTCTTTTCTATTATAATATAATACTTAACAAAAACCATTTACATGCTGAAGGTGAGTTTAGCAAAATTCTCCAGCTAAGTAAACAAAAAATCTACTAAAACACAATTGTGAGTATCACTTGAATATTTGAATAACTTAATCATCACAATTACTATAAAGAGCAAAGTTTGCAATCACATGAAAAGATTATACTGAAACTAGTGTAAGTGTAAGCCTTCAAAATGTGATTATTGCTATAACTAAAACTTACTCATATAATTAATATAGTTTTACATTTTTTATTATGTCCAAGCCTGATTAACTTTCTATTGAAGCTATTACTCTCACTGAACAAGAGAAGTATATATGTGGCCATATATTTAAAAGCACAAATGAACAAAAATGAATAAAAGAAAAAAAAACATTAATTATGATTTTTTATCTATTCAACCTAACTAAAATGAAAACATACTTTGATATTAGTAAGAATACTAAGTTCTCAGTTTCTTCTAGACATAAGGTTAAAGTGATAAATGCTCTAATAAAGATGATTAAATAGATTATAGTCTTAGCACATTAAGTAGCTTTATTTTTGTCTGTTGTTTAATTTATAATGTGATTAAGATATTTTTGTTCTCATTTTAAAAAATCATCATTATAAAACAGTTAGTTTTTAGCTCACCTGCAGCTTTCTCTGTTCTCTACAAATGACTAGTCTGGACAGCATTTAGAATGAAATCACTTAAAAGAGATATTAAATTAACTGAAGCATTAAAAAACATGTACTGAATTTCTACAGTCTTTTAGTCATAGTGTTTGTATAGCAATATTAAATTTATACCATTTATTCTTCTCAGACTGTTTTTCTTCAATTGTTTTGTTTCTCTATAGTAGAGGATTAGTAACAGCATTTGCTATCTTTGTCACACCCAAAGTTAGCTCAAGAAAAAAGCTTTGCTGTTTTTATACTCTCAGCCCATTTACCTTTCAAGTTGCTCTCATGTTTGTCTTGCTGTTGAAATGGCTAATTGTTGTAGTCAGCTAAGAGAATAATCAGTTTTATTTTATTTTATTTCTCACAATTTCAAAGACTAAGTCTTATTTTTTGAGACCATTTGCTTATGTGTGATATTCTGTGCTTTGAGTGAATTCAGCACTTCATAAGTGAAAGCTAGTAATTGCAGTATTAAATTATTAAACTTCAATAAACAATTCTTAATTTAATGCTGTAGCTTTTTACAAGCATCTTTGTTTATTGATGTAACTTTCTCTTGACCTAAGCTCATAACACAAAATAAAACTAAAGCAGGTCTGGCATCACAAAGAAGATTGTAAAGAAACAACTTGTATTTATTTTTTTTAAAGGTCATCTAAATATTATTTAAAATATTGACATAATCTCTAACATTGCAAGCTTGTGTTTTGGTAAGAACTTTAAATACTTTAAGTTTTTTAATGCAGTCTCTGAGTACATGTAAAGCCTCACTTATAGTAGATGGCTTCTGAGAACAAACTTGTCTTGGCATAAGTGTTGAAATATTTAAATGAAAGCTATGTTGAAAAATTTGATAGTAAAATAGTAGGCTATTTATATAGCCAGCATTGAGTAATAAAAGATAAATAATGTAAAAGTGATGGAAAGTGACATGGTTGAATTAATGATAGAACATATGTCATTAATTTCATCTATGCCACAAACTAGTTAAGTATTCAATTTGATGTCACAGCTGCTTTTTGTTAGTGTACTTTTGTTTGGAAAACAACTTAATATTTAGCCACAAATCAAGCTAAAGACCATACTTATGCTTCAACCAATAAGCTTTTAGCCACCACACATTAATTGGCTAAGCAATGAGATGATTGCTTATGAATATACAAAGTATTGATTTATCACAAAAAGATTCATAAGTTGTTTTGTTCAATTGCTGGCTTATAATAAATAAATGCTAATCAGAGCAAGCCATAATTGATAAATTGCTTAAAGAAAAGTAAAAATGTGATATAAAAGTGCATATAGAAATTGAGCATGCTTTTGCTGCAGCAGAGTCTTATTATTGCAGCTTTTTTAATTAGCTTCAGAAATGGCAAGCCATGGTAGCAAGAAGAGTTGCATTTGAGACTCTAAAAGAAAGCCTTTGCCAAGTATTAATAAACTGAAACTAGTTATAGTTAATTTAATCAGAGAAGTTTTATTTAATTCAGCTACATTGCCAGATGAGCTGTTAAATACTTTTATGTTTGTCTTCAGACTCTCTACACCACTACTCAATGTGAATGCACTGAAGAAGCAATTAGTAAAGACTGCTGATATTGAAGATGTATCACTGCTAGGCATTACTGAAGTCTGTAAAACCAAATTCAAAAAGATTTTAAAAATGTATAACTTTATATTTTTACACAGAAGTATTACTAACAGCAGAGCAGCTGAGATAAAAACACCTCAAAGTACAAGGTTGTAGAATTAATTGAACCAGAAAATAATAACTTAAGTGAATATGTATTCATTGTTTGTAAATATATTAGTACATATAAAAAACATTTTGAGAAGAGATAAAATCTTATTTTGTTCCAGATCTGAAATTCAAAAAGTCAATTACATACATTAATATGAAGTTGAAAATTCTGTGAAACATTCTGCAAAAGGTATTAATAAATGTAAAGATGATTAGCATTATAGAAGCTAAGCCATCAGTAAATAACTCAATGCTTTAAGCAATTTTAAAAACTAATTTTGAGGGCAAATTGAGCAAATCATTTTATTTTATTTTCTACTAGAGCTCAAGTTCAAGCTGAAGTAACTAGATGATAACATTTATTCAACAGAGACAATTTTCTCTGTACTTGATGATGAGATTATTTCTCTCAGTTTAGTTGTCTTTTTCTCAGATGACCCAGATGCATATATAAATTAAACAGCTGCAAGCAAATTGCAACATAGTGCAAGTAATGACTTAAAGAGCTATAAATACCTTCATCTGCTTATTGACCATATTAATAACACTTACATCTTTACTATAAAGAGTTTTGAACCATTGTTACAGTGTGGAGAAATTACTTATAAACTTCTCAAGATGCTTTTCAAGCCAGAATGCCATGTGTATACCAAGTGTTTTAGCTCTGAAAAATCTTAATGTGTAGTGTTTAATGCAGCTAAGAAAACTACACAGAAAGATCTTTTTGTTGAGCATAGTTGGCTGTATCAGATGGTGAGCAACTTGGCTAAAACTGAGTAGAGATTTAACAACTCTTTTCTGTAGAAAAATTGAGAGGTAATAACAATAGATACTTAAAACTAATATATTCAGAACTTATAGCTTGTGAGCCTGTATATTCAGAATTCAGTGGTGCTTGCTGAAGTTTTTTCTCAGAGATCTAAGCATGAGTGTGGTTAAAAGTTGTCTTTCATATATGTAACCTTATCTGTGTACTGTTTTGCCACTGCTAGTCCCACACAAGCAAATGAAAGCTTATTAAACAAAAGCATAACACTTTGGTAATGGTGGTGTTTGATTGCTAAAAACTCTAATTATTCTCTGCATTCACATTCATGTTGAGCTCACAGAGATAATAGCAGAGAGTACTTAAATTATCATAGAGCACATGGAGAAGAATCTAGGCTAGTTTATTTGTCTCTATAAATATTATATTTTCAAATATCTTTCTCCAGCAGATTTATTCTTATATACATATCTTGCAAATGGATTACTGAAGTTTAAAATAAACAACTTGTTTTAAAAAATTTAGTTAATTTCATCTTTCTGTGCTTTTTCTGTGTTTATTTTCTGTAGTCACATCTTTTGATTTCATGATCATAGTGGTAATTCTTTCAAAAGTCACAGAAAATTTGAATAAAAACACAATCAAATCTTTCTGATGTGGGACAAAATTTTTTCTTTCTCAGACAGTGAAGGGACATTTATGTCTTAATCAATAATTTAGCTAACAGCTATGTAGATTACAATATTAATATATGAAAGTCTAAGTGAGCTTTAAGAGTATAGATTCACAATCACTGCTGCAATTATTTTGTTCACTCTTGGTACTGTTTTATATGCAACTACACATCAAATGTCTTAAATGATTGCAGCTTGAGCAGTTTAAAAATTCAGTGCCAATGAGACACTGAGTCTAGTCTTTATCATTGTCAGCAAAATAACAACACTTCAGAAAAGAAGTCTCTATATGGCATTTACAGCAATGGCTTAGGCAATTGAGGTATTAAAAGAAGTATATCAGCTCTATTTTCTAGCTGTTAAGCTAAGCTAAATATCTGTGCTGAATTTCAAATAGTTTCTCATTGGCAGAGTTATTGTGCAAAGTGTATTTTAAAAATGAGCATTTTGAATTAATTTCTCCATTTGTGTTGTATGTTTCTTTGAGCTACTTTGATCTCTCAGATTGCCAATAAACCAGCTCAAGAAAGCAAAAATATTAAAAGTTGACTTTATTGAAATGACTATACTCACAGTCTCAACAACACTTTAGGGTTTAGGGTTAGAGTTTAATTTTTATGAAGATTTATAAAAGCTCTATTTTTGCTCATTAGCAGTTTAGTTAAGTGGTTATTATTTCTTCTTTTTGAGAGCTAGTGTGAAAAGCCAATCATTTCACTGAAAATATTTAGCAGCTACACTACTCTGTCTAAATATTTCTCAACATTCATGCATGGTCTAGTGCTATGATGTGTTGTATATAACCTCATTATTTTTGTATGTTAAGTATTGTTGTCTTTTGATATAGCTTCTAATACATTTAATAGTTTCTTGATGTAATTTAGCATATTATTTTACAAACATCATTTAATGTTCTGCTGACAGTGTAAAGGTGTAAGTGTTTTTTTATTTAAGATTGAGGCTAATGCAATAACTTTAGAGCTTTTGCTATTTCTTTTTCCATGCTAACTAAAATAGTCTGTTAAAGAACACACAGATTTCAAAAGATGATTTGAGTAAGCTGAATTTTGTTTACACTTGAGACTGGCTTAATAATTCTCATAAAATTTTATTTTAATTACAGAGTTCTTTATGTCAGCAGAGTTATCTCTAGTATTGATGCTAAACTTCTTTTCTCAATCAATATATTCATCATTTAAGCAAAATAGACTTTGAATAATGTAGGCATTGCTACTTGTTTTGGCATATTTTTCTAAAGTCTGAGGCAAGCATTTAAAGTAGTTATTAGTGATGTAATCTTTCAGAATCAATTTGATCACAACTTACAAGAGCTTTTTTATGTCACTTTTCAGATGACTATTATTTCTAGTTTAGAGGCTAATATAATTTATTTAATCATCAGAACATTTTCTCAATTGATGCAAATAGCTTATCAGACAATATATACTAATTTACTTAGAATAATCTGAATCTTTATAACTTGTCTTTGTGAAATTACTTTTGCTAGCACCTTCATAATTCATAATATATCTTTAGACAAATATAGAGACTAAGTATTTGAATTAGAGATACAGTTACAACAATAATATAGAGTTCACCAACACAACAGAGAAGTAAAAGGCTATATTGCTCATAATCAGTACTCTGAAGATTAAACTATGCTGCTATTTTGAAATTAAACAAATAATTTATTTATTAGAGTTAAAGTATACAGTTAGCAGCTAAATTAGTTTAAAACCAAATACTTTTTTTTTTGTTTTAGTTTGCGCCAAGACATAAAGTTTATATTAGTTAAATCTAAAATTCTAGTTTCTGCTTTGCTGATAGTTATACTTTCAGATGTATTTAAAAGAAAGTTCAGTATGGCACTTAACAAACTGGTTTACTTATTTCTTATTAATATAAGCTTCTGATGATAATAACTAGATAGAAAGCAATAACTGCACTAGAAAGTGTACTGTGAATATTCATGAAGATAAGTCACATTAGTCAATATTAAGAATTCATACTGAAAGTGTAGATTCTTTAGTATTTTTCAATTTGTAATAATTTGCTGTTGAATTTTTTCAAGAAGAAGTTTCATTAAGCTGTGTCATAAAGATTCTTTAAAACACATTGAATACATGTGCAGTTGTCTTTTTTAATAGATAAAGACCTCTCTTATAGATATAAATTGCCAATTGCATACTCACCTCTTTTGATATATCAGCCATGGTGTAGTATTGTAAATTAAAATAAAACAATAATAGAGGGTGATGATTGAGGGTAATGTGGCAGCTCAGTGTCTGATTACATTACAATATTAAACAGTCATTAATTTATACATATAAAAATGTCAAAGACTGCTATAGATATATTGACTAGTACACAATCACATAAAGGTTTGATTTATTGAATTTAGAAGCTATTATAGCCTAAATACATGAAGAAAAGAAATTATTTAACTTATAAAATCTTCTCTAATTCATGTTCAAGAGCAAGAGAACTGCTTTTGAGGCTGAACATATAAAACTAAATCTCTCTGTGTGTGAGATGAATTGATATATGCTTCACAAGACAGCTGAATAATTACTACAACAGCTAAGTGTTCTGCTAAAATTTTCTAAAGATGTTGCTCACATTTACTTTAACCAAATGCTATTTAAAGTATTTTATCTAGTAATATATTATTTATGTTTTTTCAATTTCTGAGAGTATAAAAGAAGAATTTGCATCTCAGTGATTAGACTTCAATACTTTGTTGTGCAGCTTAGTATATTCTTTCATCAGAGACAAGGCATCTTGAAGCTTCCCTTGAAATTTCTAGATATATGCAACATTATTTATGCTAGTCAAAGTTCTTTCAGTGGCAATTACTCAATAATAAACATATATCAATAAAGCAATTATAGGGCTTGCAACTAGGCAAAACTGTTATAGCAATAGAAGTTAAATATGATAGAAAAACATTCACAATTAAATCACTTATTTTTGATTCTGTGCAAAAACAATTTCAGACTCAAAAAATGAATTTAAGACATCAGATAGCATAGCCTTAATAAAAAACTAAATAGAAGTTGTTTAATGGCTTTAAATAAAACTTCAAGATAAAAAATCATGTATTACTTAATTCAACATTTATGAACTATTTAAAGTTGTATTCTAAATCTCAGAATTCAACTTATTGACATTATACTCTGAGTAGCTAGAATCTGATTTATTAGCATTGCACTTAGAATTTAGCTTGCAGACATTGTACTTTAAGCTGAAATTAGTTTTCTCTGAACAGCATTCACTTGAACTACTGCTTAAGATGCTTTCACTATTTTTAACTAACTCAGCCATATTCTTTCTTACATAAGAACTTTGATTATTATTGAATAAATCAAATTTCTTTGAACAGTATCTGCTTGAACTACTACTTCTGAGAATAAATATGTTTGTACTGATAAAAATATCAAAATTAAAATTTCTCACAGCTTTATTATTCAGAACCATAGTGGTATACATTTTATATATACTCTTACTTTCTTCTTCTTAAAGAACAAGGCCAGTGTGGTTACTCAAAATGCCTTCAAATGTATTCTTTATTAAACAAGAACTTTGATTATTATTAAGTAATAAATTATGCCTTCTATAGTGTTCAGACTATGAGTGCTGTAAGTCAGACCATAATAAAGAATAATTAATGTGGACTTTGCTGTCTTTTTCAAGATACAAAAGTTCTGAAGACTTTTTGAAAGCTGAATATAAGCTATTGAAGAGGTAAAAATACATACTATCTATGTAGACATTAGACTTTTAAAACAAAAACATTTGTAGCTAATGACTTATATATTTTCAAGAGCAATTTGCTTTGCTAACTCTCATTCTGATAGTGTTATTGCCATACAGAAAACAAGTGATGCTAAATCTCTTGATTATATAAATTATTGCTTTTTATAATATAATGACTAAAAGACTAATATATAGACTTCTTAGACTATGTTTGCATAATTAGACTTTGAGAGAGCTTTGAAATAGTGTCCTCTAGCCTTAGGGATCATTATTGCATGACTTAAACAAAGAAGCAATGTAAGCCTAGTGCAAAATATCTATGTTGTAAAGAAATTTGTAGAATTACTCATGCCTTAATGCATGGTATATGATACTAAAGCATAGTCTGCTTACAATGTAAAGTACAATATATTGCAGTAAGGTATCTAAAATAATACAAGCTCTGTGAAAGATAAATTATACTTTAAAGATAACATTTGTAGTTTCTCTATTGAAGGCAGAAATATTGCTAAGTTTCAGAGACAATAATCTAGCAAAAAATTATGGTGTTCATAGAAAAGGCATTTGCTGAGGTTTAGCAAAAAAAAAACTATAAGAAAAATTTTGAAGTGCCAAGAGCTACATAAATATCTCTTTCAACATTGTAGACCTTCATAAAAAGTGACAATAAAATAAATCAGATGGGATAAATAATTACAATTATAATTCTAATAGTTTTGCATCTATACAGCATCTACAGTAGAGAGGCTTGAGTAATAAAAGAAATGTAAATTAAAAATTCTTCAAATTCTGCAAGATTAGTTATAGAGTTCATCATGTTAAATAATAATAGAAATATCACTGAAAACCACAAGCTGCCTAAAATCAGATAAAGAAATTAAAAAACTGATTTTTACAATATCTTATTCTCTTTTAGTGTTGGCAATAACTTATGTGCATAAGAAACTGCCAACTTTAATGGTGTAAATGTCTCTTCTTGAAACTATTTTAGCAACTGTAGAAATTCTACTAATAACTTAAGAGTTTCTGATGGCAACTTTGCAAGCAGTGATAATTCACTCTCTTTATAAAATTTCATTCTGGCAGTTTTTGTCAATTAAAACAGTTCATCTAGATTTAATGCAAAGTTTTTCACTGGTTGCTTTTTTAAAGCATTGCCAATCATAATTCACAATTCAAGAAGTAAGAAATTTATATATAAATATTTCTTGACTAATGAAAAGTAATCACTTAACTTATAAAATTAATGTTTTCAGTAACATTGAAATTTTGATTCTGCTGAATTCTTTCACAATGTAATAAATTTATCAAGAAGTTCAGATTTCTCACTTTAACCTACATATTTCTTAGTCTTAAAATATAAAGACTAAAAAAAATCATCAATAACATATGAATCATATATCTCAATTCATTCTCTTACAAATTCTCTTCAAGTGTATTTGTGTGTGACAGCATTAAAAGACTTCAATAGAAAATCTAGATGAGACTTCAAGCAAGACAAAGCAGTTACAATAATGCATATCAGGCCAGCATATTGTGTGTATAAACATTGAACCAATTCTAAAAGAAACTTATTAAAAAAAGTTTTTGTTTATTTTGAATATGTAGACTAATCACATTTTAATGCTCACCATGAGATAAAATTTACAATTTGAAAAACACTCTCTTTACAAGCTTGTAATCACAGTATACTCTGCTGAAGTTGCTCTCTGTACATATATATTAGCTACAAATAGAAGTATTAATATATAACTCATCTTATGATTGTGATTTGTTTTTAAAATTCACTTGAAAAACTTTTCAATACATTCACTAAACTAGAAAACTTCAGAATTTTAAAAGATCTGCACTACTTCAATGTTAAAAGATAGTAAATCTAAAGAAACTTTAATACTTACTTTTAATTTAGAGAAAGTCTTCAGGCATCTCAGTAGAATTCATTGTTGATATATTTCATGTTTTTTATGACGTTCAAGAACATTTTTAAATGCATTGACTGAGCTAAGTTTATTCTTTGGTGTATAGATATGAGGTTCAAATGCATAAAATAAAGGTCTCTGTTGCATTAAAGGTAAAAAACATTTTTTTCTCTAAAAGTTTTATATGACTCTGAGATTTACAGTGATTTTTGAAGTGTTTCACTTGGTAAAACAATTCATTGTAGTATTTGCAGTATTATTTTCTGTTAATATAATAAGCAGATATAATATGTTTCTTTAAATCAATGAGTAAAGAAAACAGTTTTAAGCATTTCTTATTAAAGAAACAAATAAAAAAGAAGTCATTAAGCATTTATCTCTCATCAGGCAACTTCATATTAAAGGTTAGTAAGAGAAATCACAAGGAATTGGTGGTATAAAAGAAAAGAAGTTGAATGTAATTAAAGCTTTATAAGAAGGCCTTTGTAAATAAATGGCCTATAAGTAATAATCTACTCTGTTTTTTCATCATCTGCAAAATTAATTTTGCAATATATGGTGCAGTTCTCTTGTGGTGCAGATTAATCAGCATAAAGTGACAACTAATATAATATGCTAATCAATAATATGAAATCACTACACTACAGAATTGCATATCACAACAGAAAGATATTATCTGAGCATGCTTGTGACATTTAGACATGAGCCTAGAACTCTAGTATTAGGCAAAAAAAAAAACATGTTTTAATCTAATGTTATTTTATATTGATGGTCTGCTTTATTTACATCTTAAATTGTGTTGTTGATAAGAATCTACTACTTAAAATGCTGCATCTTTATGCAGCTTAACTAGTAGAAATAAAGCAATAAAAAAAGAATCTGGGATTTTATGCAGAGTGAAATAAAGACAAGTTTTAATAGCTAAAACATAAATTAAATGTTATAGATTAAGATAAGCTTTATCAGCAAAAGGTCAGCTAAAATTTCAAACCAGCAATGACTCTATGAATACAGAAAAAGCCTTTGCCTTGCATCATCTCAGGCAGAAATTAGAATCTCAAGACAGGGCAAAGATCTTCTCCACAGATATTGAGAAAGAATGATAATAATATTAGTTTCAGAGAAGAATTTCTTCACTGCAAGCATCACCTATGACTATTAAAAAGATATAAAGAAATAAGCTTGCAATAAACTTGACTAATTATACTAATAAACTATTTTCTTAAGATTAAAAGTGTGTCTGACTTTTGCGATCTATTTATGGCACTTTATATACAAGTGATCATTATCTTCTGAGATTTTCTGAAACTGAATATTTGCCTAGTTGCCTGCTGAAAATAAAATTAGCTTCAGGCTACTTTTTTGTATACTCAACATTCAAAGCTAAAGATACTTTCAGATATGTTTTTCAAAAGTTTTTAAATAAGCAATATTATATATCTGATAAAAATTTATCACTGTTTTGAATCTTTTATACAATTTAACATAAGAATCTTTGCTGAAGAGAGAATAACATAGTATAAATCTTATCTTGGCCTTTAATAACTTATAGTACTTATTTTGTAAATCAGCTTCATCTTCATCACTTTTAATATAATTTGTTCTTGAAACCACAAGTTCCAAGTGTTTGTATATTGCATCTATGCTTTTCTCTTATAGAATTACATCAAAGTACTTGCATTCAATGAAAAAAACTATCACCAGTATAATAGCAATATCTTGTAAGCTTTCAGAGAGATCTTTGAGAGCTTTTGCTTCCACATGTAATTGTATAATAGATTGATTAAGTCTTTTTAAATCTAAATAAATCAATGGCATTTCTACTAGTTTTTAAGTATTAGAATTTAAACTAGATAGAGAGAAGAAAATCACTTACATTTCATCTTTCAGAGTGTTTTTGTATATTACTGTGGAATAGTAAAGTGCATGTTAGAAGCTCAAAACTTCAAAGCTTGAAAAGTTTAATAATAATGATTTTGTCAGACTATTAACAATGTTTTAATGATGCTACACAATCTCAAACTTATAGATTTTTTCTTTTATTTTAATCATAAGACTAATAATTGTGAGAGTCAATGTTTGTGATAATTTAAAAATATGTTCTGTGCTTTTTTGAATTTTGTTTAAAGTAGCTGACAAAGCATGCAGAAATTACATTAGCTTGCAAAATTACAATGCATAATTAATAATTTAAACCAAACCATAGATGCATATTTAGTGTGAAATTAATGATGTCTATACTTGAATTTGCTATCTTAGATATTTTGAATTCAAAAAAGTGACATACAATTTCAGCTTTCATTCTTAAAATACACTCAACATCAATATTTACATATCAGATATTGCTTAATAACAAAATAGTCTATATTGATGCAATAAATTTTTTTTTTGAATACTTTTTCATCTGTTGGCTTGTCTTCATTGTTCTCACTATTCTTAGTTATAAGTAGTGGGATGAAAGTCTACAAAATTTATATAACATTGAACTGAACAATAGTAAATAGCTTATTAGAACAACAGATAATTATTTTTAACATATAAATTCAGTTTATGACAGAGTTTAAAAATATGAAATCTCTCTACTATTTCATCATTGTATACAACAGAAAAAGAACTCAAACACAATGTGCAAGTAATTGAAGAATAGCTAAAGCCACAGTGCTGAAATCACAGATAAAAGAAAGGCAAATCTCTAGCTATAGCCAAAAACTTTTAAATCAGTTGATACAGAGTGATGGCATAATTCTCCATCTGCATGTAGATAGAACATAATAGAAAAAATTCTGTAGTGTTGTAGCTTTTCTATGTCTGTGTTTTTATTGCTGCCTTTCTTCACAATAGTGGTGCTGTCACTCAAAACACCACTTCAACTGTTACATGTATTATCATCTGTACTTTTTGAAGTGCTTGCAGCTTTTATATGCAAGTCAAATGTCCTAGTTATGTGTATGTATTCCAGTTCTGCTATCATTGCATAAAGAATCAGTTTTAATAATTTAGTTTCATAGTGTATTACATACCTTTGAAAGACAGCTTGCTTAGGCTTAAAAAACAACCTATCATGTTAAAGGTTAAACAGACATGTGAGATTTGCAAGTAGCTAAGCTTGCATATGCAAGAGAACCAGTAAAATGACTGAGACATAGTTGTGTAAGAAAGCAAATTAGAATAAATTATAATTTATAAAATAAAACATCAAGTCTGTGATGTACACTTTTTATATTCAGATAAAGACTAAATATTCTAAATCTAAAATAGCAGCATGTTGAGATTCTAGAACTGGCTATTTCTCACAGCTATAGAGATCTTGATGCTCATGAAACTGTAAAGTAAAAAAAGAATTTAGCAACATTCTGTGTATTGTTTCTTTAAGGGTATAAACTGAAATTGATCTTAAGTGAAATATAATGAACTGCATAACTAGCAGATGCAATTTCTTTTACACAGCACCTTTGCCAAAGCTTTTCTAGTCTTTTAACTTTCTTCTCAACAGAGTTTTCTTTATTCAAACTGTTAAAGAAAATAGTCTCTATAGTTTATGAGTGAATTCAATTTCTACAATTCACATCACTAGTGAACTTTACTTGTTCTCATCCCACTGGGATGAAATATCTATAATAAAGTGTGATGAATTATAAGCCTTGATTTGGCAAAAGTTGTTCTTAGAACAACTTCTGCCATCTGAATTAGCAGATAAAGCAAAAAGAAGCAAATCTTTCTGAAAATATTAAAACAACAAGTGTGACACTTCTTTTTTAATAGTGATATTTGTTCCTTAACCACTTGGTAAAATGGACAAGATGAGTGCATTTTGTGTCTTAAAAGAACTGAGCTAAAAGTTTCTAGATTGGCAATCAGATTTGACATAAGATTAAAAAGCTATAAACTTTCATTTGTGCTATAAATTACTGTCAACAGAATTTCTCTAAGCTTCACAAGCTCAAGCTTTGTCTCCAGAAGATCTCTAAAGCCAGCAATCAAATTAAAGCTTTTCACTTAGCTCTGATCTGACAATGTTGCTAAAAATCTAAACAGAAAATCTTTTTTAAGTGTTTTCTCACACTGTTGCTGCAGCAAATCAATAAGCTTATGTCTACAATGCATGACTGAGATCTCAGCTCTGTAGAGATTGCATGTCTGAAAGAATACATAAATGACTGAATTCAACATTCATAGCATTTTTATAATTTATTGTCTTTTGATCAAAACAGTGCTGAGAGTCTTTATCACTATCTGTTCTGAAGCATTAATATTGAACTCATTTGCCAACAGATTGTGTTCATGAATCTCTTAGACTTAATAAACATTAAGCAGCAAAAAGTCTTTAATCATATACAACAAACTACATCACAGCCTAACTCACTAATCAGAGATTAAGTGCTCTTAAAAATTATAATTCATTCTGCCACTCAATCAGTGCACAAAAGCTCTTTTTCAAAGAATGTGAAGTTTAAGACAAACTGACTTTATATCTTTTCATAATACAAATTTAAATGAAAAATGATTAAGCTTTGAGTGATAATGATAAGCATCAATTAAAGTGACAAACAATGTGAGCTAGCTACTTTTTGTGACTATAGTGAGTATTGTTGATTTTTTTTAGCATCTAGCAATACTTATGAAAGCTTTGCAAAGTCAAAGCTCTCAATGTGTACATTCAAACTTTCTCTTAATATAAAATCATCAATGTACTGAAAAAAGCTTAAGACTTAATTGCCTGTTGACAGCATAATTAAGCAATTATCTCTTATGCAGAGCCTAAATGCTTGTTGGCCATTATGTCTCTTACAAATAATAAAATGCTTTTAAGATTGTCTGAAATGAGAATAAGTCAGAAAATGCACAGAAATACAGTGAAATTAAAGCAATATGACAATAGTTTCTTTATGCTATTGCTTATCAATACTTTTAATTCTTCTGAGTTTTACTGCACTCTGAATTTAACTAGCATCAGTTATTACAATTCTTAGAAAAGTATAATTATGCTGCAAGTAAATTCTCTACATTGTATGTTCTAGAATCTTAATCCATTTATGGACTCTACAATGCTTAGTGGTCAATAAAAAAGAATAGTGAAACTAGTCTAGTTGCACTCTGCTTAAACTGTTTCTGATACACAATTTAAATTTATAAAGCTTACTTTAGCAATTATATTAATGCTTTATCTCTCTTGGTAGCAAAATCTTTATTTAGATTCTCACATCTTCATCTTCTTTGAGATATTGTATTACTATCAGACTGTAAAGAAGTAGTACTTGGTTAGAATAAAGCTCAATGTTAAAAGTTATTGCAGTTATGTATTCTTTCAGTAACTGGCAGTGTAACTTATTAATAACTGAAAATAGCTTATTCACTGCACTGAGGACTTCAAGAACAGCAAAACAGTAGATGTAAACTTTATGTCTATTTTCTAAGTAATACTGTGAGAGTGAGACTTTGTTCCTCATCAAGAATGTGATGTATGGTTGTGATTTTATAAGTTGGTTGTAAAGCTACCTTAAAGACTTTTTAAAAAAATCCACTTTAGCATACTGGTTTCCAAGTGTTGATTAGTATGCTTCTTATGAAAAAATAATTAAGTTGTTGCTTACATCAATCTCATAATATAGCAATTTTCTACATGCATTGTTCTCTTCAAATCTTTAGTTATTTTGATTTGAACTGATTTGTCACAGACTCTAAAATTTCAGAATCAAGTTCTTAATTTCAGCATAAAGTTCTTTCAGTGATATCTTAGCTGAGATTATTACATAGCTTAAATCACTGTTTATTGAGTCACTCAGTGTATAACTCTTCATACTGCCTATAGACAGTATGCAGATGTAAGAGAAATTAAAGAAATCATAGTTGGGAAAACTTTACATCATTATCTTCTTTATGTGGTATAGTACTCTTTACTTCTTAGAAAATGATTAATCTTTAAAACATTTAAGTTACACTTCTAAGTTTTATAGATACTCAAAACAAGGCAAACAATTACAAATAAGGCTGTTAAAATTATAAATCTGGCCACCAAGCAGATGTTTGTTTTACTACAGACTGAAATTAAAGATAGCAGTATTACTTATAATTCAATGCCAGTGTGGATTTTCATTATTTTTTACTCTTTTTGAAAAGCTGAGCCACATTATTTAAACTTTGAAGAATAGCAGTCTTCTGTAAAGATGATAAAATTAACAGTCTCTTTAAGTGAAAATCATTCAACAGAGACAAAGCATCTTTTGCATTATGTATCTTCTTTGCTGAAGTCAGTTGCAGACTACAGCTGTTGATTTTGAAAACAAAAAAATCAATCTCTGAAATATACAAGAGAGAATTCATATAAATTGATAAGATAGCAACTGCCACAGATAGAAAATAAAGAGACTTGTGCAAATGTTAATTGTGCTAAGTGAATAAATCTAGTTATCAATATATTTGCCAATCTGATGTCACATTAATTTAAATAAGCTTTTCATTTGAATCTTTATATAGAAAAATCTGCACTTGCTGTTGAAAAAAGCTAAAAAGTATAGCAAATAGTTTATCTTTTACTGCTTGCAAAGCATCTTATACAGTAATCAGAAAATTGACATTCTTTTCCACAACTTTTAGTACACTGTGCTCTGGTCTTGTGCAGTGAGGTTTACCTCAGTGAAGTGATATTCTCAAATATATTTTCACAAACTAAGCTCACCAATAATGACAATCTTAGTGTTGGTGAACTTAGAGAAGTGCTTTAAGATAGTAATAATAGCCTGAGCAGCCAATTCAAGGTCAGAAAATGAAGATAAAAATATAGTAAAAGAAATATTCTTAGAAAAGTATAGATGGGCAATTGAACTTAATTGATAAAAAGAAAATGCAGAATATCTCTTTATTTAACATGCTACTTATATTCAAACAATTTGTGAGACTAAAAATAATGACTAGTCACTTATTCAGGCATGAGCACTAGTATGAAGTTACTGATTAAATCATTATAAGTTTTTAATTTAAATGGTCACAGAAAAGAGCAATCATCACATATATAATTTGGCACAAAAGCATCTGTTTGGCAATAATGCATAATAATCTTCTTAAATAACCAATCACTCATGAATGAAATACAAATTTAGATTTTATCAAATCTTCATTTAAAAATGCCTTTAGTGTATAATATTTTTACTGTGGATTTTAAAGCACCATTTTTGGCATTGCTGAGAGACATTGGCTACATCAAAGACAATGAATTCTTTACTTTCATTCACAGACAGTTGCAAAAATTTCAAATTGTTTTTCTTGTTCTTGGCAATTATAAACTGTATCATAGTGATTGGATGAAGACAAAGTTGAAAGTGCTTTGTTTTTAGCATAATGCTAATCATATGTTTTGAGAGAAAGAAATAACTGACAAGTTCATTTCTCTCAACCAGATATGGTTTAATATCTTAGTAACTGTCACAATTCTCAGCTGCATTTTATTCTCTCATATTACTGCAAAACAAGCTGAGAGCATTAGTTTTGGTCTCAATGATTTCTATTATATTGAGAACTAGTTCATTAAGAAGCATAAGAAAACACATGTCACAAATCTTGCCTGGTTAAATATAGAAATCAATTTCATCTTTTATTTAGAATCTCAGAGAAGAATTATTGTTTTCACTCATTATTGTTCTTCTATACATGAAAACATAATTAATCTCTGGCATCAAAATAGTCACATTTACTCTGAATTTATGACAGATCTCAAAATGAAAAAATGCTGACAATATAACATCATCAAACTGTGGGCTTTCAGACACACACATTTCAACTGTGACTTTTAAGACACTGAAACTAGTAAAAAAGTGATATTAAACCAAAGAGAGTATTACTTCACACAAGCTGCAGAATTCAACAGTGAAATGATTATCTGAATTTAGTCAGTCTGCTAAGTGGCTTTCATTCTCTAGAACAAGTTCATTGTATAACTTTATAGCTAGCATTTCTTATTATTTCAGATAAATCTATTTTGCTGCAGCAAAATCATTTATCAATTCCATCAAGTCACAGCAAATTTCATTTAATATTAAATACATTTTCAGATTAACTCATTTCATTGCATGGTAGAAGCATTAATAAGACTGCACAAAAGCTTCTTTGTTGAGAATACTCATTTTATTAACATATTTCATCATGTATGTCAGTAGCATAATTTAATAATCTTCATAAGCACTTTCACAGTCACAACAAAGTAAAAGAATAATAGCTTCACAGTATCTTACAGCTGTTGGGATTTGGACAGAATAAAGTGAAGAAGAAAAGCATTTAGCACCACAATCTACATATACAAATGGAAATTGAAAGTCTAATGCACATATTGTATATAAAGTTTCAGTATTGCAGAGAATCTTATCAAGATTTAAAAATGTTAGCAGAGTCTAAGACTTTTAATATAGCAATACAACTTATTCATTAGTAATATGTAGATGTCTCAGTGAAGTAGAATATTGCCATATGGCCAAGTGTGTGTAATTTGTTCCCAAAGTGCATAAAAGAAAGTCAATAATAAGAAGAGCAAAGTAGACAATAGTTATAAATTTATCAGAAATGACAAAGACAACATTTTGTAAAAAAAAATTATTAGTAAAATACTACTTGGTTTAGGGTGTGTAGTAAAAATGTACTCACATTAACAATGATAAAAATATTATAAACAGTCAGTAGATAATTATCTCAAAGAATATTAGAAACATCAACAGAATTAAAGCAACTTGAGATTGCTACTACAAGTTCATGCTTAAGTTTTTAGTTGTTGAAATAAAAATTAGCCATCATATGCTCTGAATTAGCTCTGTTGAAAACATTTATGAACTAATGTCTTGTTGGACAATAGAAGTGAGAGTAAGTCTAGCTTTTATCTGCAAGCTAAAGAGCTTTCAGCAGTACTTAAATGTTCAAAATAATTTTAACTGTCCAAATTGAATCTCACAATTATTGCACTGCTGCTTGCCACTATTGTTTAAGTTACCAAATCACATGTTCATTTTTCAATAAGTGGCAATTCAAGCACAGAAATCTGAAATGAAAGACCATCTAGTATTTCACTTATGCATAGCATCTGAAAAGGCTATGAATGAAATAAAAAAACATTGAGATTTGAGAGCAGTTCTTTAAAAAGATAATTATACACTAGTAATACTACAATCAGACTAAGCTACTATTCTTGTGTTTTAAGCCAATCATGTGACAGACCTGGTGCTGCCACACAAGATCTTTTATTGAAGAACTTTAGTGAAACTTTTTGACTTTTTTTGTGTTTCAGAGTGCTAGACAACTTGCACATTTATTTTCTGTGTGACTGGTAATTCTGGCCAAGTCATTTCTTGCAACTTGACAGTGGCAATTTCACCTATAGTGAGTGCAGAAATACTTATGATTTGTCAGTTATTACTATTCTAAGAGTAATTGTGACTTGCACATCAGTGATTACTATTCTTGAACATAAGCAGAACAAATCAAATATAGACTTTGAATTTTGTAATAGCAATTCTGCTTCTAGTATCATTAAAACTGATTTTCAGAATGTAAATTACTCACTTAAAACTGGTTCACATTTTAGAAAGAATATTGTTTGTTTTGTAGTATTCAGTTTTAATTCTCTGAATTCCATACTTTGAGAAATTATGAAGCTAAAGTCATTTCCAGTGAAAAATTCATTGTAAGCTACTTATTAATTTTATGACACTAAGAACCATCTTACCTTATCATTAGATAATAACTTTAGATAAAAACATAATTTTGGTTATCAAAGACTATAAAGAAATTTGCTATTTTCAAGAACAGTAAAAATTAGTGTATTTATAAATGAAAGCATATAATACATAACTTGATTGTACAATTCATGACAAGTCTTCACATAGTTTTAGTCCTTCAGTTACACTGTTTCCATTTTCTAGTCATAAAGAAAGTCAAACAACAGAAGTTAACATTTAAAATATAAAAGCTTGCAGTGCACTGTAGCACTTTTTGTCTCTGACACACAATAAACCTTGTCTAGATGTATAATTCTTTCATTTAGCCAGTGTTGGCAAATTCACAAATGAATCTATTATGCAACTTCACAGCCTTTTTCAAATATACATATGTCACCTGCACTTTGTTAAACATTGCCAGTGTGTGAGCAATCAATGTGAGATTTTTAATCTAGACAGCAGATAAGTTGATATGCAAATAGCTGATAATCATTATAACATTTACATCTTAGCCACTTAGTGCTAAAGATTTCAGATATTGAAGATCTTAATTTTTAATGCAATATAGTTTTTAAGATGTATGCAGTGCTAGAAGAAAGCTTATTCAGATCTTGCACTGAGTCTAATTAATCAATTCTTAATATTTCACCTTCAGATGGATTCAGCTCAGGGCCATTGAATCAAAATTCATTGGCCAGTTAGTCATAAAAAAGAGAATATTCTTATAGTACTTCAGCTTATGAAAGAAGATTGTTATTAAGCAATTGAAAAATGCATTAAACTCAGCTCACTTTTCCATGAACACATTGGCCTTGTTGAGAAGCAGCATTGTATTGAAATGACAAGTGATTTTAAAAATATAACTAAAAGCCTGATCAAGCTAAAAAAAGTTATTATAATCAGCAATCAATTTGTCCACTAAGATTTATATTGTCAGTTTTTCATAAGACAGAAAAATTAATAATTTTATAAAATAGAGAGAAGTCTTGAAGCATTCTGATGTGGCCTCAATTATAAATGTCTTTCCCACATCTGGTTGGCCACTACAAATCTTGTGTTAGCAACTATTTATTTACATGGTCTGCATAACATACTACAGAAAAACATTAAGCTTACATTCTTTCTCTGCAAGAAAGTCATCAAAGATACACTTATTATCAGAGCATAAACAAAAGCTGGCTAGAGAAAACAGAAGTGTTTTAATGTTTTCAGAAATCTAAATTTGATTGAAGAAATTAAAAAATCACTTAACATTCTGCAGATTGACAATTATATACTTCACTAAATTAATTTGTTAGTTGGTGTCTAGCATGTTAGAATTATGTGACTTACTAAAACATTTCTTGTTGAAACTAAAGCACTAGATTATTGAATAGCAAATTAAAAATTAATCATTTATTATTGTGTGTGGCTTCTCATCAATATTCTTTAATTATTTCAGCTTGGCTTCATATTTTAACTTCCAAAGAGAGATAATAAAGAAATTATTCTTTCAGCTATCATGCACACAGAGGCAGCTATAATTTAGCTTTATTTCTAAGAAGAAAGTAGCATTAATCATTACACAATTGTTGATAGACAATTTGATGATTTTTGACCTCTTCATCATAAAGACTGTTTCTTGGCAGTGATAAAAGTGAATATCTGCAGAATTTCAAAAGTTATTATTAATTAATCTGCAGAATTCTCAACCACAACAGATAAGTTTTTTATGGACTGTTTTATGCTCAGAATGATAGTTTAAAAGAAAAGCATTCAAGCTATGAATTGATTTCACTCCACAGAATTTAGAAATCACTAGTATAATCTCAATCTTGCTGAAGATCTTTTTGTTGTAATTCAGATAGCAGCATTTTAATTTATAAAAGATCACACTTTTCTGTGTGACTTCCTTATCAGCATTAAAAATCACATTTTTTGATTTTTTGCTATCAAAGCATCTGGTATAAATCAAAGTATCAGACTTGAATAGTGTGGGTAAAAGATCATAGATAATCTTTCTGTCTTGCAACAGTGGTTTAAAATGTTGTTGAATGAATGCAGAAGCCTTTTCAACATAATCAATTAGCAGTTGAAGAAGTTTGACTTGTCTGAAGCTAATTGCTGTGAGATTTTATGAATTGTCTGCATGAGATCTAGTTACAGATGTTGTTAAATCAACATTGATTAATGGATTTATATGGACAGTTATCTCATGAGTTGATGTAGCATATTTCTCAAACAGGCTTTTAAGCTTTGGTAGGAAGTGAAACAGAATGGTTTGCTTAATCTAGGCAATTTATCAGTGCCTTTATGTCTGTTCATACTATGAGTAATATATACTTACCAATGGCTTTGGTTTCACTATGCTCACTGCCTTCACATTCTTCAATGCCAGTTGCAGAATAAGATGAAGAGACTCAGACTTCACATCAATATATTGTGTTGAAGTCTTGGTTTTATAACCTGCCAAATGTCAGCATTTTTCATTTAGAAATGATTTGATCCATATTTATATGTTTACAAATGACAAATGCATATTGTTCTTCATCCACTCTGAGTTCACACTCAGCTGGCTCAACAATCTTGTATCCCAATGAATCTTTGTCCCAACTGGTGTGTGTTAACACACTTTATCTTCCAAGGATAGAAACAATACATTTCCAGAACTCTCTTGAACCCAGGCTTGCTGCTTCCAGATGGCTCTTCAGCTGATTTTTCTTGATCTTGGTTTGAATCTTGATTAGTGCACACAGGATTTTCAGCACTTTTCACAGATTGTCCCTTCAGGACAGCTTTCAGAAGGTCCTTCAGCTCCCCCTGTGTGATATACTGCTGGAGAGCCAGGTGAGGACTCTCTGAAGGAGAACTTGGAGGGGTCTGCGCCTGGGGGCAGGTGGAAGCTGAATTGACCTGAGGCTTGTGAGGAGACATAGTTGGTGTAAGTTTCTTGGTTTCGCGAAAGTGGTAAGAATGAAGTGATTAATATCAATTCTGATGGATTGTTTTCAGATATGTCCGGGAATTTTACCTCCCTTTATACCTGCCCGTCGAGCAGGAACCTCCTGTTTCTAGTCACAGGGGCCCGGCACTACTTACTGAAATACGCGCTTCTGAGTCTAGATCTGTTGTTGAGAGGATGAAGGTTGCATTTCTGCAAGAAGATCGACAAGGATGCATGCATGTCTGGAACTATATCTACCACTATGTCTCCAGAACGTTTACATCCGCTTCTACAGGTGCAATTACTCCAGGGGATGGCAAAAGTCAACTTCATGGCACACGAACCTGGTTCGTAACAAGGCCACTAGGCCATCTCATTATAACGTGGTCCATGCTCAAAAAGCGCATATCTATAGATAATAACGCTGGAAATCTAGGCCACTGCGTTTGATATCAATCATATCAGCTTCAACCTGCGAGTGACCACTTGACCCTTGAAAGACAAAAAGTTCCGTTGCTGCGTAAACCACTTTCAAGACTTATGTATGTTTGAGTGTATACGTGGCGTAGGCCCTTGTATGCATCGCATATCATGGAATTTCATACAAGGAACTGAGGTGAAGTCCTATGAGTTTATTGGATAACGAGTATGGTGGCTTCGAGAAGATCACCCAAGTCGAAAAGAATCGTAGGGCTTTCCAGACTGCCAACGGGTTCTAGTGTTTAAATCTTGGCACCCGAATCAGAGTTGCGCTTAGACATCCACCCGACTTTGGTTTCCGCGAAACTTGAACCCCTGGCAATCATGAACGCATGACTACTGCAGCCACCTTTGCAATTCAACTGCTGTGATCTCTCGCTTTCGCAGTCGTGCCAATGAGATCTACGCACTCGATGGAGTTGCTCAAGGCGCACAAAGCTTTATTCCGATGGCCGCGAGTCCAAGATCGGTGATAATGTGAGCCTAGACGGAGTTAGGATGCGTCAGACAATCAATGCTAAGGTCAACTCCTGAACCAACGAACAGGATCTTATATGGATAGGATCGACAGTTCCTATCGTCTGAGACATCAAATACTACCTAAGTACCAGCACGATGAGTGAAGAACCGAGCTCATTAAAAGTGTATATTTCCATGTTAATACGGAGTGCTCGTCACTCGCAAACGAAATATCCAAGAAACGACTCGGCTAGGTCATGCCGAGAAGCGGAAGCGGCAGAACTGAATCAGCGGAAGAAATCCGCTTTCCTCTTCCTCTTCTTTGCCTTGTTCCTAGTTCGTTCTTTCCGGAATACGGAAAATATATTTTCCTTTCCTGTAAGCAATCCAAATAGGGGGCTAGAATCTATGCCTTTTTTTCCCCCTCACGACTTGCCTCATCCCTTCAAAACCTCAGCGTGCTATGCCTAAGACCCGGAGTTTGCTTCGCGGAGAGATTACATATTCTTCTGCGAAAGAAAAGGACACAAATGTCCTCCACACTCTTGGATATTGGGCCCGGAGGGCGGAGTTTTTTGATCGTCTAAACAAGAATAGAAACCTGATCCAGGCGGTGACTGCTCGCCACCTTGGCGTAAATGCAGCGACATGTCATGTTGCTGATGAAGCTGACTGGGTACATGGGAGCTTCAATCTTTGTATCCCCGTCACAGTCACAGCTTGGAGAAACACAAGGGTGATAATCTGCTTCCCATTGCCATACCGGGTAGGTGAAGACTTCAGGCCTGGAAATGCGGACGAGAAGCTTCATTGCAAGGCAGGAGCCTATACATGGCTTCAGAGCCACTGTCCATCAGTACCTATTCCCTGACTCTATGGATTTGGGTTGTCAACCGGTCAAAGTGTAAGTCATCACATTGTATTCTAGGCTAATATCACTAATGGTTCTAGTTTACAGCTATTGATATGCTACCCTTGATGACTCATTGTCTGCAATATCTCTGTTGTTTGGCACTGGCAACACTCAGATATCCTGTTCCATCCCAACTTGTGCCCCAGCGAAGTGATGGACCAAATCTTTTCATTGGCTATCTTCTGATCGAATATATTGAGGAGGACCAGGGAACGATGCTTTCAAATACCTGGGATGAGGGATATGTTGACACATGACTACAAACTAATTTCTTTTGAAGTTTGTCTCAAATCTTACTAACTATCGCCCGTGTTCCTGTACCGCGGATCGGCTCATTCACTATCAACAATGATGGCGTTTTGACACTGAGTAATCGGCCGCTAACTCTTGAAGTCCATGAACTAGAGAATGAGAGGATTCCGGTGGATATTCCCCGCAATTTAACATATACATCTGTTGACTCATATGTAACAGATGTTCTTGCTTTCCATGATAGTCACCTTCATCATCAGCCAAATGCGGCTACCAATGAGCAGGATTGTGTCTATCAAATGTCTGCCTTGTCCACCATGAAAATGGTATTCCCTCAGTTCTTCCGACGTGATCTGCGCTGTGGGCCTTTTGTCTTTTGCTTGACAGATATTCATCAGAGCAACATCCTAGTTGATGCTGACTGGAACATTAAATGTTTGATTGACCTGGAGTGGGCATGTTCATGGCCAATCAAGATGTTACATCCTCTGTGCTGGCTTACGAATCAAGTGATAGATGAGATGGATGCCGATAGATATGCCCAGATCCACCAAGAGTTCATGGAAATTCTACAGAATGAGGAAAGACTACTTGACGCACGCACTACAGTTTCATCTGTATTGAGAGAGGGTCTGGAGAGAGGTACATTTTGGTATACAGCAGCTCTACGGAGTCCCACTGGCCTCTTTCGGGTGTTCTATGATCATATACAGCCAAGGTTTGCAAAGGGACATGAGAACGATGAGAATTTTTATCGAGTTCTGATGTATTACTGGACGGAAAAGACTTGGGACTTCATCAGACAAAAGGTGAGAGATAGGACTGAGTATGATAAGCGACTTCGAGATGCATTCAACAATTGACCTAAGACGAAACGTGGATCCGCATGTATGTAGTCGTCTATCACTATAGATAATATCATTTTTTTGTCCGCCTACTTTGTCCTGATTGCCGCTTTCCTGTTCTTCTGCGGCTTTCTGCATTTCCCTTCTGACCGCATTGTCAAGAGCCTGCAATCCTCCCTGATATCTTTTTGCTTTTGCCGCGTCGGAGGATGACGTGAGCTGTTTTATTGTCTTCACGTCTGCGCTTATGCCGACAACGCCTTCTTCGACGGTGCTATTTTCGGATGTATCTTGTCGTTCATGTGCCATGGTAGCCTGAATAGAGGTCCTCGGAGCTCCTGTTTCTCACGGGCGTTTCTCGTTTTCTGGGTCATTAGAAGAACTTTACGTTTTCAGAAACACTCGCAATTTCGGAATACTCACCTGTGAGTGAGGATGATCGATCGTGAGATTTGAGCGAGATAATTTGCCTGCGATGTGAAAACAGGAAGAATGCCCTGCCGTCTTTTAAATGCGTGAAATGGCCGGGGGGAAGGGCCAACACGTCTTGCATTTCGGCTGCTCCATCGTTCAAGGATCTTGAGTAGTAACTCATGATCCAACGAAGTTGAACTGCTGCTCCTATTGGCTCAACCACGCACACGACCTTGTCAGATCCGAGAAGCGACCGAAGTCAGGTTCACTTGAACTTCGACCCGATTATAGAAGATCCATAAATCAGCCCAGGCCCCACTAAGAACTCTATCTGCCCGCATCCGACTCACTCTAGCGCTCGCTCACTGGTTTTTTCTAGACCCCGCATGTCACATGACACCACATTGACGGATGAGTCTTACCCCTCGTTCTTCCTACCTGCATTGGAGCCCGACGGTTTCAGCTATATTATATTATCTGCTTAATGAAATCACTCTCTAAATTAAATCAGGCCCCTACTCGCGAGAACACAACAGGCTTAGGTCGTCACTCAATGTGTGATTGACAAGGTAATATTATCGCCTTGGATGCTCACTTGTTTGACAAACTATCAGAACAGTCAGAATTGCCTCCTACCCCATTCTCTTCCATCTTGTGGTATATTACTTATTTGAATTCAAGCGCTGTTTTTGTATACTTTGATGTATACCGGACCAATGCCGTGTAACTCGCAACATGTATTATGTGTCTAACTTCGTTGACAGATATCGGAACATGACAACCGACACATACGTATTGATATCAGATGATATTGCAAATGATGAAGATAAGCTCTTGGAGGAAGCGATAGCCAAAGTAAGGTTACACATTCGATTCACTCGAGATATACGTCACTGAAGGTCACAATATAGTTTGGAAGCGATTTTGAAATATCGAAAGTGGAAGTCGAAGACCAGTGGAACTCGTACAAAATCAGACTCTTCGATGGACAACCCACAAAGCGGCTAGTCGTTTTCCAGCCGATCTCACCATCCAAGACACTGGGTTGCATAAGAGTCCTAGACGACAAGAACAACAAAAAGCTCTGGGAAGTTGTTCAAAAGGGTGGAGTGTATATGGGGCTGATACCGATAATGTGTTCATTTGAAGCAATGCTGGTGCAAGTCAAGATCATCTCCCAGAAGACATCGAGTTGAATATCATGGGCAGATTCGACTGATAACCAAACCGGATCGCGTCTGCTCGTGGTATGGAGATTATCATTGTTGCGACGCGATATTCAATGGGAATCGTGAGAATTGCACTATGAGAGGTTTCTGATCGATAGTGAAAGTGTAACAGATCGTCGAGTTTCGAGGGAGGAACGACAAAGGCCATTTCAATCACCCCTTGGGCAGCTTCTACTAGCGGTTAAACAATAGCATTTAAACACCTCTCATATACTAACCATCAACGTCTGGCACGCCTGAGCCCTGTGATGTTTGCCCATCTCGTTCGTGTATTACTGACTGATCATAAGCTTTCTCTGCACTCCTTTTCATCGCTAGCAACAGTTAGCTTGTTGAGGCTCTTCCATGTGGTATATACCCACCATCGATAAACAGCCGGTAATCTGTTATATTCTCAAGTGGCTCCTCAGTACCTAATTCAATCAACAGATTGTGAATTTCGGTCGGCCACAGGTTTCTCCCCTGGGGCTCAATGAATTCGAGAACAAAATCAAAAGTGCTCTTCTGCATAGCATTTGGATCCCATGTACTCGGTGTGAACGCTGCGGCCCATAGAATCACCCCGTCAGAGTTGAGCTTCCGGAGTCGTTCACAACGCTCACGAGTGAGTTTTTTTCTTGCTTTAACCGCAGCTGAGTCGAATTTTGACTCCTTAGGACCTGTAAATAACAGTTGTATATTACGAATGAACGTGGACCGATTTCTAAGTTTGCGGCTAGAGATCAAATCTTTCCTAGTAGCTTCAGCCGCCGACAACAATTTCCTTCCCTCTTCACATACTGCGGCATTTCGTCTCTTCCCTAAAGACTGTACCTCTTCGGAGATAGTCACAGAAATTTTGGACAGACTCGCGCTGGCTGCTTCAAGGGCTTTGTATTCGGTATCATCGAATTGAAGCTTCCCGTATTTGATCGTCTCTATCAGGGAAGCAGTCTCATGGGCTAAATTTAACAACCGAGTAGTGAGAGTATGGACTTGAACGCTAGACGTAGGAGCATAGCAATTGACCTGCGCCATGATGTGGTGGTTGTGGCTGAAAAATGAAAGTAGCTGGCGTTTGAGCGATATATGTATCAGTCGCCAAGAAAGCTATATCTGACATAAGCTCAATCACGAAATCTCTTCAGTTGGGTGAGAATCAACTTCCACCCGAGAACAAATGGCCAGTCACAACGATTCTATGGCACTAGCGAGGACGCAAGGTGACGTGGCGTCTATCCCAAAATTAGATTTCCGCGAATTGCGTCCAATGGAGCCACTTAGCAGCCACGAAGCGTTCTACTTAAATCTGCAATGGAGAAGGAAAAAAACCCCCCCCAACAGCTGGTTTAAAAAACTTTACTATCAGACGCGGTAGATGGAAGAATAACTACATCCCTGCCTAAGGGTTTCGCTACGATGGTAGTGAGTAAAGGCAGAAAAGGATCTAGGGGCGAGCGAGACTCTATCCGGATTAGGACACAAGACATCAATGTGACCAGGCGCGACAGGGCATCGAGGCGTGGCTCAAGATTAATAATAAAAGATTTTCCGCTGCAGTCGCGCATGGTGATCATAGAGAGGACGAGATTCTGTGGAATGCTGAGTTACATCGGGCTCTGGTCCTAGTGTTACCACCCCGGGATCCTTCCTAGCTATCCTATCTGCTATGGTTAGGGAAAGCTCAAGCGGAACGCTCACCTGATTCCTCCTCGATGACCTAAACCCTCTTAGGTCTTGTTCTTAGGCAGTCAATGCAGCTTGCTTACCACGGTCCTCCGGGTAAGGCTTCACTGATATAGCTTGAATGGGTCTCTTGTTGAATAATTGAATAATGATAGCTAAGTCAGAAGTAGGGCCTGGTCGGATTGTAATCCTACCAGTTACTATCTTACTGACTCGTAGTAGATACTGTAGATAACTTGAGTATATTGAGCGCGAGGAACTACATCTTGTAGAGAGTGGACGAGCGTCCTTATATATCCAGTCCTTCCTTCTGCTATATTCTTTTCTTTGGTATATTGGTATACTTTTCTGCCTTGATATATCTTCTACTAGTATATGGTATACCTTTCTCTGCTTCGTATACCATCGCGTGACATGTTCAGTGACACAGTCTTTCCATGTGTCCCACTATCCCATAGTAATCTCCTACCTAAGCCGATATAGATAGTAAATATATGTTTATTAGTCCTTAAAGTCAGCTTATTCCTACGACCCTATTTCCCATTCCTAAGATCATTAATACGTTTGCTAAAAGTTATTCTATCCTGATGCTCCCGTAGCCGTTGCTGGTGTCATCATGTCACGTGTAGATCGTTTTAACTTGCTTTGATATTCATCGCGGGCTCATCTTTCGTTGGTCCATAACACATAGATTCTACTTTCTCTAGACCATCATGGGAACGAAAGCCCTTCATCCTGGAATGCCGACTAAATGATCCTGTGCGAATTTATGAGCTATGAGCATGAATCATTAGGCATTGTGCCCGTGATGAAGTTGTCTCAGCAATGTATGTACAGTGTATGTACAAACATTGCGTAGTTCACCGTTTGTGGCATAATGGGACCGACCTAATCGGACGGGAGAGGAATGGGGCCATTCACTCACGTGCGGCTCAGGACAGCATTGATGGACTCAGAACAAGCTCTACAGCAGAGAATGAAGTGAGGACCCTTATTTTTGAGAGCAGATGTACTGGTCTTATATTCAGAAATGTGTTAATTCAACATTTCTCCCCCACGAGCTATGATCCCTGAAGCATGCATGGATGAATGAATAACTGAATCCGTTTGACATCTCCAGATTCACGCTGAGGCTAGGAGGCATCAACAACTTGATGTTGATGAATGGGGGACACTAAGTTGAGAAGAGAGTATGCCAGCTGCAGGCTCACTTCGCTCATTCTCAGCAGATTGCATATGAACTCTACTGGAAACAAGTATTTCTCGTAGTTTTGAGGACTTTACAACATAAGATTTCGCTTGCTCTGTGCTTGCTGCGCTAGCAACACAGTTGTTGCTGCATTGTCATCTGGCAAGCGGCTTGATGAAACCGAGCATAAAGTGTTCTGACTTGATCGACTCTTACTGGCTACATTGCCATATGTAGAAAATCCAAGCAGCCACATAAACAAGGAGAATATAGTCAACGACTGCATGGAATAGGCAGGATTACAGTTGCGCATCCCAATGCCCATAGTGGCCCACCGGTCTTCTCCAGCGTGATGTGCGGCCCCGTGGCCTAGAGTTCTGTCCACTATGGACAACAGTGGCTCCCAGCCGTTGTGTTTTGAGTCTTGTTGAATAGTGCACTTGCAGAGAGCCCTTCAATCTCCCTGGGAAATGTTTTGTGATCTCACTCCACAACAGATGGTCAACCTCCTTCAGGTCAATCAGCAGCGCATCCTCAGCGGCTGAAAATTGTGTGCCCTTGATAGCTTGGTGCCTAGTGTGTTTTGAATCAAGCTCCTCCTGTCTGCTATAACACCTTTGATGGCTGATGGTTTCAACCTCAAAGTCTATTGGAAAGAAGGATTTCTGATTCTCCTGAAAAGACTTCTGAAAAGAGAAAGACCAGACAACTTTGGATAAACATAATTCCCTGGTGAGGAAGCCCCAGATCAGGATAGTCTAAATATTGCCTAGGCTGGTAGAGGGATGCTGAAGAGCCAATGCACCCTGTCAATGTGAGGTTGCTGTGATGGGTGACTCTCTCTGAGGATCACATTGCACTCAACATGGAAAGATTTTAGGTACAGAGTTTGGTCTTGATTTCTTCAATGGTCTTCACAATAGATGTGGTTCTATGTCAACCTCAACTGAACAAGAGCCCCCATCAATGTAGTCTTTGTTGGCAGAATTGTCTAAACCAACATCACTGGTTGGCCCAAGCTGATGCCTTTTTTTACAAGTTGAATGGGTCTTGCAACTCCTCAACCACTTTGAGGCATTTGACAAATGCTGTACAGAAATTACCATCAATACCAACTGCTCTAAGAGTCTGTTCAACTCTTATCTCACAGATCCCAGCAATAAATCCACAGCATTCCTCAAGGATACTTGTTCCGGAGAGAATTAAGTAGGCATTGTGCATTTGTGGGTATTGTCTTTGCTCTCTCCCTTCTCATGACTCTCATGGTTCTCATAGTGAGCAGTTTAATCTGAAATCTTGTTGTTGGCATTTCCAGTGTCTTTTCTGTTGAGGTCTGTGACCTTTCCAGAGCTGTGATTCAACAGTGGTAGACTCATAAAATTCCTTGTGTGCTGAAGTGGTATTGGAGAACTACTGCTCTGCAATGGAGTATCTTCTGAGGGGGCAACATCAGAACACTTATTCACAGATATGATGCTCACTGCATTTGCTGCAGTGCTTTCTTGTTGCCTATCATAAATTGCAACTGGATGCTGGCTGATATCATTTTCAATAGCCAATTGCTCTGGATCAGACTGAGGACTATAGATCAGAGTGGGTCTGATATCCAGAAGAGACTCTCTCTGGTCAATACCAAAAACTGGCTCAACTGGGCTTGTGGGGTAGAATGGACCCCTGGAGTCACTGTGTGTTGTCAAGAACAGTTTTAATGCAGTTGTTCCTTATGCTATTGCCTCATCTCCTGTCCGGTGATTTTGGTCACAAGTTGGGAGGATCATTGAGCACAAACTGCCATAATGTTGAGTGCTGTTGTTCCTGTTCTGGTCATACTGCTCTGTGTCAGATCAGTCATCATTCTTCAGCAAAAATCTGCATTAAAAGTTCAACTCAAGCTCAGCTTACCACTAGAAGTGCATAGCCTTGAAGTTGATGGAGTCAGAAACCAATCATTCCTGGAACAATTATTGGCAGTCTCATCTCTCTCAATGGTAGCTGGCTTGCTGAATGCTTGCAATCCAAGGTTTGCCAGTTCTCTGTCAAATTCATTCATGTAATACCTTGTCTGCACTGCAGGGTAATGATCTAATCTTGGTTCAAGGGGTCCATGTTCAGTTGAATCTAACAATTTAGGTTCACAATGCTGTAGTACAGCCTCAGAACAAGAGAGTGGAAGAGATAGCCCTGTCCCCATGTGCGATTGCAGTGGGTATGACAAGCATTTAGGTAAAGGCAGGTGATATGGGATGATATTGTCAAGGGAGATGAAAGTCATGATTATGAAATTATGGATAAGATATTGAAAGAAAATGATTGATAAGTGTTCTGGCTGTTGGTTGTTTCCAAATCAGAGATCCGCAAGCGCCTCTTTATATCACAACCACTTACCCCTGTCACCAATAAAGCACTTCATCTGATGAATTCTCCGTGTGCTCTTTATCCCATGGTACAGCAGCTATCAACATGCGACGATCACTAGATGTATGTCCCAGCAGTCGCTTCCAGGTCATTGCTAGCTATTCTCAGACCTCGCTGAGTGGGATGGAAAGAGGCCTATGCATGAATTCGAGTAGGCTCAGCTCACAAGGAAGATCCAGTTCAGCCAATCGGTCCGAGAGACGCAAAATTTAGTCAAATTGGAGCTGAGCCCCTTGAAGTCTGGAGTGAGTTGGTATATCTACGAAACTGTGTTTTGAAGCCATCTTGCATGGAATTGAGGTATTTCCTTGCATCAAGCGTCGTCAGCTTCCAATGAGCAAAAGATAAAGCATCATCGAGGAAGAACATCCTTGTTATGAGGCATTTTTTTTAACCTTTGGTGGCATGGATACTCGAGAGATGATGATAATGGAGGGCTGTGTGACACGTCATCTATCCAATGGGATATCCATTGCCTTTGTCAATCACACTGAGAGAACAGACCTGGCAGCATTCGAGACTGCAACACCCGATGATAACAGGACAGGATACTCAACCCACAAGCCAGGTCCTGACAACATCCCGTCCTTTCCAGGATTCCATGGTACACCCATGCTGCTCTGCGCCTCCCAGCACCGCTGCTGTGCAAGGTAGTCCTGGCAATCAATTGGACAAGTTCAACTTGGGTCGCATGTTAAGTGCAATGCCCATTGCAACAGTGCAATGGCGGATGGTACCAACAAAGATTCCAAGACAGCTGAAATGGCTGCCTGATCATGAAAGGAAGCCACTCTCCAGAGATGCTTGCTCCGTCTTGCCTGAACTGTTGATGGTGCACTGATGAGGAAATACAATCACTCTTGAGATTGGTGGACATGACTATCTCAACCAGACCTGCAATGCAATGTTGGCGCAGGGGCGGCTCTCAAGGCATGAAAGGGGCGGGGATGGGCTGCATCAGCTGTGGGCAGCCTGTGCCACTGACAACCAGGCATGTGAACAGGAAAATTTCAGAAATATTTGATGAAGAAGAGGCTGTGGATGTTGGAATGACACACTCATGGTTTATATAGTTCAAGGTCAGGCAGAGGGGCAGCCATGCCCAATTGGGAGCAGCAACAGGAGTGCCAAACCAGATCAGGTAACACTAAACCAGATGTGATCACACCAAACCCGAACAGATTGGGGGTGTGTCTTCCGGGCGCGCCAGCACAATAGGCGTTTGTACTAATGGGCACTTGGTCGGTATTTTGAAGCAGGCCGGTGCGCTTCTCATGATCCTGACTGCCTTTCTCGGTTGATAATTTTACATTGGATGTGTAACTAGTTGTAAATTTGCTGTAACTGCCTTTTCAATTTCATTGTCTGATAGCATCATTCATCACTTCATAAATTGTTTCACTATTTTAAATGTCTTTTGAGTTTCTTGTAAATGTTTATTGATTTTGTTTTGTACTTTTTATATTGTCTTTGGCAATTTAAATTCTTATTTAGCTTGTTTAATTTTTAAAGAAACTATATTTTTGTCTTTGTCATTTCAAGTCATTTCTTCATATTGTGTTCATCTCTAGCTCTTGAGAATTTCATTGTAATTTTCACTTTCACTATTGTTCTTTATAGCTTTGAGCTGAGTTGTTATTTTCTTGAGCTTTTTGCACTGTTTAGCCATGTGTCTTTTTTTATTGCAGTTGAAGCATTGATATTTTTTTTGTTTGCTTCTCTTTTATAATTTTTTATTAGCTTGTTTATCATTGTATTTAATTTTATAAGCTTTGGTTTATAAGAATTTGAGTCTCTCTCTTGAACTTTTTGTTTCTTGTTGAATTTATACTGGCTAAATTCTGAATTTTTAGTATTTTTTCACTGTTTGATGTATTGTTATACTTTTTTTCTGTTATAAATTTGATTGTTGATTTTGATAAATAGTTTAATAAGCTTGTCAATATCTTTTGACTTATCTTATTTTATTAGTTTGTTTTAAATACTTTTTTTAAGTTCTTGCTCATAGATTGCAATTTGTGCTTTATTGCTTCATTCTAGATGAGACATAATTTGTTAATATTTTAATGTGTAATTTTGCATTGCTTTAGTGTCTTTCAGATGCTTAAGTTTCTGTTTTATAATTGTTTTGTCAATGAATTCAAATGCTTTTTTAAGCTGTTTTTTAAAGCTTGTGTATTTTTAAAAAATTTTCTTGATAATTTCATCTTGGTCTTTTTTCTCATTGTTTTTGTTCTCTAAAATAGATTTAATTTATTTGAAAGCTACTTTTTTCATATAAAAAATAGCTATCATAGTTTTGGTCTTTAAGTTAGTAACTTTCATTATTTTGAAGTAAAAATCTAGCTATATCAAGAATGTTTGCAGCTTATTTTATTCACTGTAAAATAAATTTAGTTTGAATAATTTAATCTTTAATTCTTTCAGCTATGATGTAGCCTTTGATTGTTATATAAATCTTTTATTACTATATAGTCTCTGCTTTCTTCAGTCAGATTATATATTTTTGTAATTAATTTATTATTTTTATCAACTGTTCACTGATTAATGCATTAAGCTCAAATGCTGTTGGCTAAGCAGTTTATATAGCTGGCTGTTGTCTATTGTTGCTGATAGTTAACATGATGATTATAGTAATATTTAAATCTTTAGTAACAGAGTTAAAGGCATTCAACATGTTATTACTCTAGAATCTTTTCTAGCTATTCTATTGTACTGTTGTTAAAGAAAGTTTAAGCAGAATGCTTATTTAGTTTCTTTTTAATAATTTAAGTTCTTTTAGATCTTTTATAGACAGTTGATGTAGTGTTACAGACTAACTATAAAAGGGCACAACTGTGACACTCTGATAAGATGAGACTTTACAGCACAGCACTAGAGCAAGGTGAACTTGAGAGACAATCATAAGGTCACATGATAATTCAATATACCAACCACACCAAGACACAAAGAAACAGAAATAATATACAATATAGAAATAGATGATATACAGATTGGCATATGAAATGATATATGAATTAGTATATAGAATGATATATAAAGAACTAAATATATAAAAAAGCTCATTTCTACCTAGCAGATGTATTTAGTTCTTCACATTCAATTTATTTTACTATCATAGTTTATTTATTATTTACTACAGATCAGTAAGAACAGTACTGAAAAAATTACAATTTGACTAAGCCTTACTTCTGACTTAGCTATTGTTATTTAGTTAGACTTATCAAGTTACTCAACACACAAAGCTTTATTTAAAGAACTGTGGTAAGCAGACTACATCAACTGTTTAAGAACAAAACCTAAGTAGATTTAGGTCATTAAGAAGAAACCAAGTTAAGTATTCCATTGAGCCTTCTCTAACCAATAGTGCAATAAAATAGCTAGAAAGAATCCTAGAGTAGTAACATGTAGTTTGCTTACTACAGCTTTTTAGATAAAACTTTGTATAGCTAAGATGTGCTAAGTCTTCACTGAATAACAATAGCTAAGTCAGAAGTAAAGTTTAATTGAATTATAATTTTTTTAATTACTTTCTTACTGACCTGTAGTAAATAGTGTAGATAACAAAGTATAAATTAAATGCAAAGAACTAAATACAATTGCAGAGTGAAAATAAGCATTTTTATATATTCAGTTCTTCTCTTTGATATATTCTATTAATTTAATATACTTTACCAATTTGGTATATTTTACTAATTTAATATATTCTACCAATTTGATATATTTTATTAATTTAATATATTTTACTAATTTGGTATATTTTACTAATGCCAAAAATATACTTTCTTGTTATGTGACTTTGTCAGCCTTGCTCTAGTGCTGCACTGTAAAGTCTCATTTTATTAGAGTGTTACAGTTGTGTCTTTTCATAATTAGTCTGTAATAAATAAGCAATCAGATGAAAGAATTAAAATTTATTTTCAGCTAATTTATACATTACTGCTTGAAAGCTTTTATTAGTGACACTAAAAAATAAACATTTTATTTCATCACTGCTAAAGATTTAATATTATTTGTTTCTCACTTCAGAGAGTGTTGGCACTTTATCAATATCTTAAGAAAGTATAAAGAGACCTTAACTTTATACAAAGTTTCTTTAACAAAAGGCAACTATTTTTAATCACTAAATTCTTTAAAAATTCACAAGCTTCTCTGCTCAGCCTAAAGAACTCATCACATAGTCAATTTCTTGACATTCTTTACATGAGGCACTATGCTCAAGCCTATGCAGATATGGCTATAAACATGGCTAATTGATTACCAAGGCTTAAAGATTGATGTGCTAGTTAGCTTTTTGACTATATTGCATCTGTAGATGACAATAGAAAACAAGTGAAGAAAAGCACAAAGATTGAGTGAAAGCTTTATCAAATTAAACATGAAGTTAAAGCACTAGGTATTTTGCTAGCTCTCACTTAAAATGTCTGAAAACTTTATTAATTAAATGCTTAAAAGATTGAAATAATGATTTAGCTTCTTAGCAACTTTAGCTAGTATCTAGATATTCTTAAGCTTGTGAATTATCTATTAACAAACATAAATGTTTATTAGAAATTTTACAATCAGATTGTTAGTTGCAAAAGCTTCTGAATAATTTAAAGTCTCTATGTTTGAAGAGAATTAATGCAGTTTATAAGCAATGTTCAATATAAGATTTGAAAGATTTAAAACTTCAGGCTTATAAATGAATATAATAGTCTGAAGGCCTAAAGCTATTGCTAAAAGATGTGCTTAAATTAACAGATAAGTGCACTATAAATTGCAAGCTATTTAATATTCTTTTTAAACTTTTAGCAGTCCAACCATATAAAGAGAATAATGTCATCACTGCAGATGTAATCTGGTAGATTTACATTGAACTTTGAAGAGTTTATACCATAGCAATAGACTATACACAAAAAAATATAATAAGAGATTTCAGCCTCTTGAAGAAATTTAACTCAGATCTGAGAGTTCAGAACTAAAATATCTTTTATTAGAATGCTAACTGCTTCTTTTTTAAAATAACTTTCTTACTGCTGTTGTTTGAGCTCAGAAACTATTAGCTCATGAAAGCTCAAATAAACTCACAGAAAAATGAAACTGAGCTATTCTTAAAGAGGCTAAATTAAAAAATTGCCTTTTTAAGCAGATAATCTTTTAACTTAATCATAAGAGGTTAGAGTTTGCCATCTAAAGTGTGATGATGAACTATAAATGTGAAATTATATCTGACCTCTATCTTAATTGTGTCAATATAAGTATTATAAATGATAGAGTTTTATGTAAGATCAGTCAAAAACATGCTATTGAAAGATATAAAGCAGAATGCACATTGACCTAGTAGCTCATAAAAGCCTAAAAGGTTTTTCACAAGGCAAAACTATACACTTTCTCAAAGTGATAAGTTAAGTGTTTATCAGATGCACAATTATTATATAATCTCTTCTTTATAATCTTCTTAATAGCTTTCATTAATGTTATGGACCAATTAGACAGACAGCAGAAATATGTGAAAGAGACAGATAAAACTCTGCAAAATGACAACAGAGAGTAATCAGTCATGTGACAAGAAGAAATAGTCCAAAATCACATGACAAGAAATAGTTCATGAAGGACTATGAAAAAGTAGTCCACTAGAGACTAAGAAATTGTAGTTCAGTAGAAACTATCAAAAAGAAGTTCATATGAAACTACTAAGAACTACAGAAGAAGAACTAAATCATGAGTTATATAAAAATGCTCATTTCCACTTTACAAATGTATTTAGTTCTTTGCACTCAATTTATTATATTGTTTATTTACTATTTACTACAAATCAGTAAGAACAATACTGAAAAAATTACAATCTGACCAGGCTTTACTTCTAACTTAGCTATTGTTATTTAGTGAGACTCATCAAGCTACTCAACACATGAAGCCTTACTCAATGAACTGTGATAAGCAGGCTGCATTAACTGTTTAAGAACAAAATCTAAGTAAATTTAAATCATCAAGAAAAAACACAGATGAATGTTTTATTAAGCCTTCTCTAACAAACAGTACAATAGAATAGCTAGAAAGAATTCTAAAGTGGTAACACATTGAGTGCTCTTGACTTTGTTACCAAAGGCTCAAGTATTATAACTAAGAATAACAAGTCATCATGTCAGCATTTAAGACAGCAGAAAAGTAACCAGCTGCAGAATTAGTGATCTCAGCACAGCTATCATCAGTAACAATACCTGAAGACAATGATGAATTGAACAATTTGAAATTGATAAAAGAAATCAAATAGTTGTGCATGATAATACAAAAGAACAACACAAAAGATATTAAAAAAAGACTTAAACAGCTTCAAGAAATAATTCAAAAACTTAATAAATCACAACATGCACAACAAATCACCACAACTCAACTTAAACCACTAAAATCTGAACCATTTGATAGGCAATCTCACCATTTACAAGCATTTCTCACTCAGCTTGAATTGTATTTTAAGATAATAAAAATCACCAGAGATTATGACAAAATCATGCTAGTGATATTCTATATAAGAGAATTAGCATTTGATTAAATCAACTTTATCATGAAGAACAAAAAAGAAAACTAAGATAATAAAGAAAATCAAGACAAAATCACCAAGTGAGTATTCAGCAGATATATAAATTTCACTATAGAATTAAATAAGATCTTTAAAGTAATCAATCAGACCAAAGTCATGAAATAGAAACTGTGATGACTTTAACAAACTGAATTAGCCAGACAGTATGTAACACAGTACCAACAAATTATGTCTCACTTGCAATGGGAAAACAAAGTGTAGGTTATGACATATAAACAAGAACTAAAAGAAGAAGTTCAAAACAAATTAGCCAAAGAAAAATTACTCACCAACATTGATAAATTAATTGAACAATTTATATAAATCAATGACAGAATCTATAAAAGAAAGTTGGCTAAACAACAAGCAAAACAATGGAGAAATAATGAATAGTCTATATGACAATCATAGTGCATCAATCAAGAACAATGGCATAAGAAATTTAAAGTGAACCTTTATAGGCTGCAACTAATGAAATTAAATGTGACACAACAGAAAGACAAAATCAAGACTAAACCAGAAAACAAGCAAAAGAAAGAAATTATATGCTATAACTGCCAGAAGAAAAAGCATATAGCTAGACACTGCAAATCATTTAAGAAAAAGACATAATGATTTAACACAACAAGCAATGAAATTAGTGACAATGACTTTTCAGAGATTAACTTTAGTGACAAACTCAAAAGCCAAGAATGAGCACAATATGAAGAGTTATAGCATTCAGAATATGAAGAAAGAGACTGAGAACCATTTGAAACACTTAAAGAAACAATAAAACCACACAAAATCATAACACAAATTGAAGATAAAATGAATAAAGTATTCTGAAAGACATCTGAAGAATCTAACTATAATAACAGCACCAAAGAGCAACAGATTGTGAAATGTATGAAAACTAAAACAAACTTCACAGTTGAGACCATCATTGACACAGTGAAGATGACAGTGATAGAACTAGATGAAGACATAAGTAATGCTTTAAAAGATGTTAAAATGATTATAAATCAGATTACAAATATCAAACAATACAGAAAAAAAAAACAACAACATTAAATGAAGAAAACAACAGAGCAAAACAACTCAGATGACAAAATCATTAAATAATACACACAAGAACAGAGCATGCAACAGATTTACAAAGAATTAATAAAGAACAATGAGAATTCCACCACTGAAGAATGACACAAGGCCAGTGAAACATTCAAGAAATCAGAAAGCAAGAGAAGATTGCTTAGAACTGAAGAAAAACTAGACAATGAGGCAACTAAGGCCAAGACACAAGTGATAAATTTCATTTTGCTAAACTTAGATGAGAATAGTCATGAGTAAGAGACTTATTAAACTAAGACTCAAAAGAATTTCTCACAGAGAGAAACATTAGCTTACTGTAATAAGCCAGAATGTATGTGCATAGAGTATTAGAAACATCTACAGCACAAAAACATGCATTGAATAGCATGTTATGACAACTATTGCATAAGGCACTATAGTGCAAAGATCAGCAGTGTATATTTTCCACAGAAAAATTGAACCAGAAGATGACAATAAAAGTGACAACATTAGATGGCAGTGATAGTTAGAGGCTGACATGTCAAGATACAGGCTAAGATTATAAGTCAGCCAGCTAAAGTGCTAATTGACTTAAAAGCCACAGAAAACTTTATGAATTTAAAATTCATGAAGAAGCTATGAATCTTAGAAAAAGTCAAATGACAATTAATATTAATTTCAGAACTCAATGAAGAGAATTTGAGACAGTTTCTAACCACAGAGATAAAATTGATACCAGTCTCAGTTCAGAACCATTTGAAGTTACTCAACTTTGATATGACCAAAGTTGAAGAGTACAATGTGATACTTGAAATATCATAGCTAAAACAATATAATTTAAAGATTGACTGAACACACAATAAAATATAATTCACACAATGTACATGTGGAATAAAGTCAAAACAAGACCACTCACAGGCCTCAGAGAGTCAGATAAAAAGCAAGATAAAATTAGTTATAAAAGAAACTGAGTTGAGAAAAACAATTAGTGGCTTTAGAATGAAGAGACAGATAGAGCTCAAAGAGCCTACAGACAGTGAGTCAACAGATGAAACTATGTAAAGAAATATGCAAACTCAAGAGAGGCAGCATAGTCAAACACTATACAACACTGCAGTGAGCAAAAGAGAAGCACAAGAAGCAACAGAACTAACAATTTCAAAGAAGTATGAGCAATTCAAAAATCTCTTTAATCTTAGTATCAATGAAGAATTGTCAGACTACAAATCATTTAATTATAAGATATCTTTAATAAAAGAGAAAAAATTAACATGCAAACTGATTTATCTGATGTCAGAAAGAGAAGCAAAAGTTGTAAAAAAATACATTGACAACAAATTGAGATGAGATTATATTGAACTAGCAACATCATCAGCAGAATATCTAGTGTTATTTATGTTAAAGAAAGATAATGACTTACAATTCTGTATCAATTACAGACAGCTAAATAAAATTACAATCAAAGACAAATATCTATTACTGTTGATCACTAAGATACAAGATGCAGTATGAGAAGTGAAATGGTTTATGAAATTCAATGTTGCAGACACATACAATCAGATACAGATTAAACTAAAAAACAAATGAAAAATAGTATTTAGAATCAAGTTTAAACACTATCAATACAAGGTCATGCCTTTTGAATTAATGAATGCACTAGCAATGTTCTAGAGATTTATTGATTCAGTACTAGGCAAATATTAATTTGACTTTGTTATAGCTTATTTAGATGACATTTTAGTATTCTCCAAGAGCTTTGAAGATCATGTTAGACATGTCAGAATGGTACTATAAAAACTACAACTAGCAAAGCTATAACTTAAGCTAAAGAAATGTGAATTTTATGTTCAGAAGATAGACTTCCTAGAACATTGAATTACTCAAAAAGAGATATAGACAAATCAATTAAAAATTCAGGCAATTAGAGATTGGCCAGTATCAATAAATCTACAAGAATTACAAGCATTCATTGAAATAATGAACTACTACAGATGATACATTGAATGATACATAAATATTATAAGATCACTATTCAACCTTTTGAAGAAGAAGAGAAAGTTTCAATGGATAAAAACAGAACAGAAAGCATTCAAGAAAATAAAGATGAAAATAACAATAACATTAGTGATCAAACAGCATAATTCAGTGAAAAAAAATAATTATTGAGATCAATGCATCAGACTATGCAATTGAAGCAGTGATATCATAGCCAGATGACAATAAAAAACTACATTCAGTAGCATATTATTTAAGAAAGATGATATCAGCAAAGCTCAATTATGAGATCCACAATAAAAAATTGTTGGTCATAGTGACAGCATTTTAGCAGTGAAGAGTATATTTTGAAGAAGTTAAATATACAATCAAAGTAATCACAAATCACAAAAATCTTATTTACTTCATGACAACTAAAGTGTTAATATAAAAACAAGCAAGATGGACAAAGATATTAATGAATTATAACTTCAAGATTGAACATTGCAGTAGAGAATAAAATAAGTGAGCAAATGTGCTCAGCAGATAATCAGACCACAAGAAAGAAGTTCTTGAACCAGAACCAGTGCTATTAAAATTTTAGAAGAATAAAATAATAACATACAACAAACAGACAGTGACATTAACAGTGACAATGACTATTGAGAGTCAAGATAAGAAATTAATACAAATTATTAAATAAAAAAGTGCAAAAGATGAAAATCTCAAAATGATCAGAGAAAAGACTGACAAGATAACAGAAGACAATAGATTAATCTACTACAACAGATTGATATATGTATCATTTACAGCAAAAGAAGAAGTGATCAAGAGATATCACAAGCCACTGACAAAAGAACATTTTGGAATCAAAAAAACAGAAGAACTAATATTGAGAAACTTTTATTTTTTAAATATGCAATGGACAATATACCAATACTTAAAGAAATGTGACACTTGTCAGAGAAACAAGATAGTAAGACATTTATTATACAGAGAATTACAATCACTTGTGGTATTCACTCAACCTTGAGAATGAATTACCATGGATTTTATCACACAATTACCAGAGTCAAAGAAGAATAAAGTTACATATGACATTATCCTCACAGTGGTGAATAGATTAATGAAATATACATATATCATACTAACAAGAGCAAACACAACAGCTTCAGACATAGTATATTTGCTATTTTGACATGTGTTTAGCAAGCATGGCACATTAAAGAGAATTACAACAGACAAAGATTCACAGTTCACATTGAAATTATGAAAGACATTGATGAACATAACTAGCATTGAGCATAGACTTAGCACAGTTTATTATCCACAAACAGATAAACAAACAAAAAGAATAAATTAGACAATTGAGCAGTATTTATAAAACTACATAAATTATAACCAGAGCAATTGGGTTGAACTGCTACTCATGACACAATTTGCATACAACAATTTAATTAATGCAACAATTAAAGAAACACTGTTTTATACTAATTTTGGGTATAATCTCAAATTTAGCAGTGAACCAAAGAAAACACAGAAAATGAACTACAAAGCAGAAAAGAAAGTGACACAGTTACAAACATTGCACAAGCAATTACAGAAAAATATTAAATTTACAAACCTCAGAATGATGGTTTACTATAACAAAATTTATCAGAAGAGACCTAATCTAAAAAGAGAAGAGAAAGTATACTTGCTATGCAAAAACATCAAGATGAAATAACCAAGCAGCAAACTTGACAGCAAGAAAATTAAATCATTTATTATTAAAGAGAAAATCAGACTAGTGAACTACAAATTAAAACTATCAGACAGCATGAAAATACACCTGATCTTTCATATTTCATTATTGAAACTAGTACCACAGAACACTCAGATACAAAATGAAGAAATTAAAACCACAGAAAAAGAATATAAAGTTAAGAGAATTTTAGATGAGAGAAAAATCAACAGACAAACACAATATCTAGTGAAGTGAAAGAGGTATGATACCTCAGAGAACACTTAGGAACTCATTAAAAATTTGACAAATTGCTAACATCTGATGAAGAAATATTAAGACCAGCAGAAGTTTAGAAATTAAGACTCAAATCACAAAAAAATTGATTTATTAATGAATTATCAAGAGTAGCTGATAGCTTTTAACATTGACAATCATTCTCATCAGCCATACAACACAATTCAGTGGCATTCTCAGGGGAATTCAGCTCTTCAAAGATTTTGAGAACATGAGCATTATAATCAAACATTTTAAAACTACACTCTTTCAGAAACTTTTGATGCTTGCAAAAATGAGAATGATGAGCAAGAACTGAGACCAGTCAAGACTGTACACAGCTCATTTCAGATTGAAGATGTTTTAATTTCTCATTGGCATTTTGAAGTTCATATTAAATTTTATCTTCAGCAGATTGAAAATCACACTACTCTTTATTGTTATGAAAGTGTTTTTCACATTTTTGACTGTGTTTGATACATGCAGCACAGTTTTTGCAACAATCATTCATTTTGCAAGAGATATCATAAGAAAAACAATATTGACAAAAAAACTTAACAATGAAATCATTCTTTTCAATCTTCTTAGAGCAACAACAGTTTTCACAATACTGATCATGAAGAAAGTCAGTTTTTGATGTATGCTTACATTGAGAAGGCATAATGAGAAAAGAAGAACATTATTTATAGAAAAGAGTTAGAATTATAATGGCAATGAGAGCAAGCACTCTACTTATGAGTCTTCAAAAACAAAGACCTTAAAGAGAGAAAGTGATGTTATGAACCAACTATGAAGGAGCACAACTGTGACATTCTGATAAAATGAGACTCTACAGCACAGCACTAGAGCAAGACAGACACAAAAGACAATCATGAGATCACATGACAATTTAATATACCAACCACATCAAGACACAAAGAAACAGGAATGATATACAACATAGAAATAAATGGTATACAGATTGGTATATGAAATAATATATGAATTGGTATATGGAATGGTATACAGAGGACTGAATATATAAGAAAGCTCATTCCCACCCAGCAGATGTATTTAGTTCTTCACACTCAGTTTTATCATATTGTTTATCTACTATCTACTATGGGTCAGTAAGAGCAGTACTGGAAGGATTATAATCTGACCAGGCCCTACTTCTGACTTAGCTATTGTTATTCAGTGAGACCCACTGAGCTACCCAGCACACAAAGCCTTACCTGACAGACTGTGGTAAGCAGGCCACATTGACTGCCTACAGACAAGACCTAAGCAGGTTTAGGTCATTGAGGAGGAACCAGGTAAAGTGTTCTGTTGAGCCTTCCCTAACAAACAGTACAATAGGATAGCTAGGAAGGATCCTGGGGTGGTAACACATGTCCTATATACTATGGCCCCAACCCACCACAATCAGTTATCCTGGCTCTGCACTCATCAGAGTGCCAGGGCTTGGTCTCCTTTTTGCATTGTAATCAGGGAACAAGAAATGGGCCATTGTTGGTCTAGGATGGGCTCCCAGAGCACAAAACAAGCCTTTGCAAGACATCTCATCTAGACTTGATGATACTCAAGGTCACACAGAGGCTGTGGACATGTCAATGGTGAGGGGGTGTAGGCAACAAGGTTGCAGTAGAAAGGACAGAATGGGAGCTGAGAGAGAGCCAGCATGAGCAGGATGCAAGCAGCCCAGAGCACAACACAAGCAGAGGGAGTTGGCGCAAGCAATGCAGGAGTAGATGAGCTTTAGCAGGGGAGCAAAGCAGTGGGGGTTTAGTCAGAAAACAAACTTCCGCGAGGTGAGTTTTCGCAGTCAACAACCGTAACTATTTATTCTACGGACCAGACGGGTAGACACACACTGAGCCGAATTCGGCTAGGCTATTACAGGCTCTTATTATCCACCAAACGAATCTATCATATTGACAACACTCCCTATGATACAAAGGGAAACCAACCCCATGATCGAAATCCTCTTCCCCATCCTCCTCCTCATTATCCCCCCTCTGTATATCATCTACAAACCACCCGCTTTCCTCATCGACTACTTTCAGCGTCGCTGGCCCGATGTGCTATGGCGCGTCCAAACATCCAATAAGCTGGTCGCGCTGACGATCGATGACGCACCATCCGAATATACGGATGAGATCCTCCAGATTCTGAACACTCACGATGCAAAAGCGACATTCTTCGTGATTGGCTCTCAGGTAGCAGGTCGGGAAGAGACGCTCGTTGATCTAGTCCAGAGTGGGAACGAGCTTGGGAACCATGCTATGCATGATGAGCCCTCACGATCACTTAGTGATGTGGTTCTGGAAGAGCAGATTCATGCCGTGCAGGACATGGTCCATGACATCTATGATACTGCGGGTGTTCAGCGACCGCAGAAGTATTTCCGTCCCGGTTCGGGCTTCTTCAGTACGAGGATGCGAGAGGTACTGAGAAAGTTAGGCTTTCAGCTTGTTTTGGGGGATGTGTATCCGAATGATCCGCAGATGCCCTTCTGGAGGGTAAATGCGGCGCATATTTTGAGTATGGTGCGCCCGGGGAGTATTATTGTCTGTCATGATCGGAGGAGTTGGACCGCTCCGATGCTGCGCAAGGTGCTGGAGGAGTTGGGAAGGAGAGGGTATAGAGTTGTTACGGTGACGGAGCTTTTGGAGGAGATGGCGACTTAGTGTTGGTATTGTGCTGTAGATAGAAAGGAATACAATTCTTCATCGAATATCTTGAGTCTTCAGTCTGATATAGAGTAATAGAGATGTGGTAGTCGAAGATACACTGGTGGATGACGGGAGATTTCTATATTCGAAGACTTCAAATTATCACACATCGCACCTGGGAAAGAATGGTGTGACTGTGATGGATATAGTTCACTTTCTGGGAAATCCCTTCCACAGTGTACTCTGTGCAAGAGAGACCTGTGGTTGAATAAAGGCTAATGCCAGGTGCTTGTCATTGAGACAACGCTACTAGTAAGAATAACAAGGTTACTATGACAATAGACATGGTCAATTGATGGGAGCCCACCACAATCATATTCAGACAACACAGCCACAGAGATGTAGCTGTGAATATGATTCACTATTAACTAAGGTCTAGAGTCATAAGGTCATTGCTCCTTCTTCCAAACCATCTTACTAACAACCTCCAGACACAGACACCTCTCCCCCTCCCCTTCTTTGAGTGCGCTCTGTGATAGGATCTGGTCCACTGGATATACCTGCTTGGCGCGTCTAGCTGGACACAACGCGTTGTCACTCTTTATCTCTATCTTCGTCTTCGTTCAGACAACACCAGTCAGATTCACCAGTCCCTCCTTTGGGTAGTCCACGCTTAGTCGTTCATTCCCCGCTTCAAGAATTCACTCATTTAATCGTCGCAATGGCGCTTCTACCTCCCATCGACTTTAGCGATCCAGGGTGAGTCCAGAAGAAAGCTCACCAAAGCACACCTCGCCTCCACAAGACCTCTTTGAACACTCGAAGAACTGAAGCTGTTGGCCATATCATCAACTGACGCATTTCAGACTTCCTACCCTCAAAGGAAGAAAGTCTAGAAAGGATCGCCTTCGTGGTCGTTACATGTTAGTCCCTAAACCCCATGATGAGAATCGATGCTGATATGAAACTAGAATGAAGCGCAGCGCCAGCAACCTTGACCTCCTTCCGCCTGAGGTCGCCAGAGTCGCCAGACGCAGGGACACCAGTCCGCATGACGATACTCGCGTTTCCCTTGCCAAGTACAGGCTCGAGAAGGCGCAGGCACTTGGTCAGGCCTTCGAATACAATGCTGGACCTGGGGCGAAAAAGCACCGCCCGCCGCCTTTGAACATCATGGTAAGGGATTCGAAACGATAATGAATGAAAGAGAAGAGAGGAGATAATAATGACACTGAATCAGGGCCCCCCTAGTGGACCACCACCGGAGATAAAGGGGAATGTGCCTGCTCTTTCGGGTGATGCGATCGCGCGTATCCTCAAGCAAACCAAGCCAGACTGTCCCAAGGCGCAAGCATGGATCAAGGCACATGAAGTGGCTAAGAAGCTCACTGAGAAGGCCAAGGCCCTTGGGAACACTTCTGGTCCTGGTATGAACAACGGCTGTCCTGCAGTTGACACTCCAACCCAGCAGGAAGGAAAAAAAGATCTGCCAGAATCCGACCTTGACAGAGTTAGGAAGGCCCACGAGAGACTTCAGAGAGTCATGTTTGGTTGAACAATCTGTATGGTGAACAGGGGAAAAAACTGGTCAGGCTGATATGGTGGGAAATTGATTCTGGAGCTTGGGATCCCTTCTGCCCATGATTTGACATTTGACACCCCCACACAACTTTCAGAGGCACAGTGTTTCCACATCTTCTAGGACGAGGTGATGATTTATGATTGATGACTGACGACTTGGCTGAACTTCACGATTTTCCAGATATGGTTCCTGTTATTAGTTCGAGTCAAAGAATGCAGATCCCAGTTTGATCATGTCTTCTTCGCTTTGCTACCAGCGCGTGCTTTCGCAGGCGTCTCTATCTTGTCGACTAAAGGTCTGTACGGGGCTGCCAGCACATGCTCGGGTGCTCTTTGTGCAGGATCTTCTCTTCTTGGCTCCCCTGGTGTCGGACGACGCTGTTGCTCTTCATGGAGCTTGTCGAGCGGCTCTCCGACGATATGATATTTGGCCCAGTTGATTGGAGGCATGCGAACCACGTTCTGAGGCGGAGGGATCTTTCCAAAGTTGGATCCTGCCTTGCCACTTTCGACATTTGCCGGTTGAGACGCCTCATTATCATCGTCATCGCCATCATCCGTAAAATTGATGAAGCTGCCTGAAGGGCCTTTAGATACTAGATTGCCGGCTGCCAGTTCCTTCGCGAAGCCTTCCGGATCTGCCGCAGCTGCTTTCTTCATCCTATCCAGTGCGCGGATGTCTCGAAGACTCTGCTGTTTCTGGAGCTGAAGGACGGTGATAGCTGACCGTAGCGCAATGGCATCCGGGTTCTCACTCTCTGATATCGGCACCGGTGCCGGCTCTGGCACGAACGTGGGAGGCCGGGAGACACCTCCGCCGTAACTCGACAGTATCTCATGATTAAACCTCGTGTTTGTAGGCGAAATTGCAGTATCAGGAGGGACAATTGATGCTGGGCCCTGAAGCGGCGCGATGTGCGTGAGAACTGGCGTGACGGGGGAGTATGGCGGGCGGGGTGGAGTGCCAGGCCGATCATTTCTCTGGCTCTGCTGCGATGGCTCCATCCCGTATTGTGTCAGAGTGGGCTTATCGTGATAGTGTGTGATAGCTTCATGTGTCCAGGCTTCAGGATCTTGAGGACACAAGGTCAAAACCACGAGGGCGTAAATGCGGAGATCGGATCGGCAGGGCAGACTGAGTACTAGTTCGCAGCTGAGGTCTCTCCAGGCAGCACTTATTAATAACGAAGGATGGCGGCAAGACTTCCGCCCAAGTACGACTCAGCTCTACGCACGAAAGGTAGAAATGGAGAACAAGATATACACTTTTACCAAGTTTGGCAAACCAGAACGAGAGTTCTCAATGCTTTGTACATATGGACAGTTCAAAGAGTTTGGTCCGGTGGCTTTCTGCAGATGATACACTAGAAGCTACAAAACTGTGGCAAAGTGATGCCAAGATTGGAGAGTTCGATAAGTGTACTCAGTCTCTATCAAACCTCAACGGGATAGCCCTCGTTTGGGTAGAATAGAAGGTAACTAGGCTGGTCTCTCCGTTTCATTTCTTTCGATAAGAGTTAATGATGATGATGGTACGACTGCTTATCTTCCGCTCGTGCTACTATTTCTGGAACATCATAGCAGCCACTCCATTATAGATCAATTCATAAGATTGCAGTAGAGAGTAGTATTCACTTGAGGACTTGTATTTTAAAAATATGGATGCGTTAATACCAGCAGAAAAACACGGTAGAGAGAGTACCTCTTCCAGCTCACGCCACCAGTAACAGTTTCTGTTCCCGGCCGACTGCAGAATTTCTCACCGCCGAGAAGACCGAAAAAAAAAAGTCTTGACAGCTCGACCACCCTCTGCTCATTTATCGACCACTACTACAATGAAGCGCAAGACAGAGGCGAGGGAATCTTTAGACGGCAATGCCCAGCCGGAAAAGAAACGGGCCCTCTCCAACGAGACGGTGAAGGCAAGGTTCCGCGATGGATTGCTCGATCCCGCGGAGCTGGAGAAGTACACTAAGAGCTATGCGGAATCAGCCCCGTACGTGATCTGAAGTCCAATTGCTGTCGCATGGAGTTGATTATATTGAATTAACTTTCTAATGCTTTCTTTTCTTGCTATTTTCCAGGTATAAGCACGCCGTCATCTCTCCTCTGATTGAACCGACTTTACTCCGTTCCGTCCGCAACGAGATCCAAGAGCACCTTTCGTTCACGGAGAAGGAAACAGATATCTACAAGATCTTCCAATCTGGAGATCTCGCGAACCTCGACGGCTTAGACGATGGGTCCCTATCGCGGTTGCCGTCGTTGCTGAAGCTGCGCGATGCTCTCTATTCGTCGCAGTTTCGTGAGTATCTGTCGTCAGTGACTGGGTCGGGCAAGCTGAGCGGTCGCAAGACGGACATGGCTATCAACATCTACACAGAAGGATGCCATCTACTCTGCCACGACGATGTCATTGGTAGCAGGCGTATCAGCTACATTCTATACTTGACAGACCCGGACAAGCCCTGGCGTGCGGAGTGGGGCGGTGCGCTGCGTCTGTATCCTACCACGACTGTTAAGGATGAGAATGGTGAGGACTTCAAGATCCCCAGTCCAGACTACAGCCGTTCAATTCCCCCGGCTTTCAACCAACTCAGTTTCTTCGTCGTCACACCGGGTGAGAGTTTCCACGATGTCGAAGAGATCTACCACCATCCCGAAGGAGTTGATAAAGGAGAGAAGAGAGTACGAATGGCGATTAGTGGGTGGTTTCACATCCCGCAGGAAGGCGAGGATGGATACGAGGAGGGTCTGGAGGAGAAGTTGGCCGAGCGAAGCAGTCTTCAGCAGCTGCAGGGTAGGGGACTCTACGACCTGCCGCAGCCCAAGCCAGTGGCGTACGATGATATAGTGGTCGCTGAAGAGGCCGCGAAAGGAAAAGGAAAGGGAAAGCAGGCCGTGGCAGAGGATGAGACAGAACTTACTGAGACCGATCTGGATTTCCTCCTCAAATACCTTGCTCCGTCCTACCTCACTCCCGATATCGCTGAAGAGCTGTCGGAGACATTCTCGAACGAGTCGTCTCTGAGTCTGGAGCGGATCCTCTCTGACAAATTCGCAGCTCGCATGCGAGCATACATTGAAGAACAAGAGAAGCAGGCGCTACCAAAGACTTCCCCTGAGATTGAGTCCACGACTCCGTGGAAGGTCGCTCGTCCTCCACACAAGCAGCGCTATCTCTTCCAGCAGCCAGGGGAAGTTGCGCAGGATGAAAAGTCCCCCATCCAAGAACTACTCAACGATCTTCTGCCGTCCACGGCCTTCCGAAAATGGCTGTCGCTCGTCACAGGTCTGGACCACCTCACTAGCTACAACCTCCTGGCCCGCCGTTTTCGTCGCGGTGAAGACTACACTCTTGCCAGCGGATACGATGGCGAGGCTCCCCGCCTAGAGTTCACCATCGGTCTCACTCCGACTCCTGGATGGGAGAAGGAGAATGACGATGAGGATGAGGATGAGGAAGGTGAGGAGCAGGATGGTGACACCAAAATCAATGGCTCCAAGGAGCCAAAGAATGGCGAGGCAGAAAGTAGCGATGGCCCCGCTGTGGGCGGATATGAAATCTACATGGCCGGAGATGACGATGAAGAGGAAGATGAAGAAGGCGAGGAGAATGCCGACCAAGTCATGAAGCCCAAGAAGAAATTGGACCCCGCCATCTACAGAGTCTCAGACGATGACGATGATGGTATCCTCTTCAGCATGGCCGCCGGGTGGAACAGGATGAGCATTGTCCTCCGCGACAGCGGTACGCTCCGCTTCGTCAAGTACGTCAGTGCCGCGGCGAAGGGTGACCGCTGGGACATTACTGGTGAGATTGGTGTCGACTTCGAGGAAGATGATGAGGAGGAGGATGAGGAATAGATTTCAAATGGAGTAGATCTCCACTCAAGAAAAAAAGGTGCTTGTGAATAACGTCTCGGAAAATATAGAATTGGCGTCCGGTAAGCGGACTGTCAATATGAAGTACTTACGCTATCTATACGAATTTTATGTCTCTAGTATATCAAACAATATATCCCAACCCTCATCACTCTTCTCAAATATCACCCCCTAATCTAATTGGTCCGGCACCTCTCCCGTAACCCTCATAGAGCAGGGTTCTTTCATCCCCAATTTTGATCCCACGGATCCCACGGGTCCCAATCAGATGAGTCCAGTCCAATCTCACAAACCCTCCCCATCCCAGCAAGTTCAGCCTCGACCAGCAGGGATTAAGTACAGGTCCAAATCTAGAATCCTACTGGGAATGGAGACCGGCACAGTACTCTAAGCCCCCACAGGATAATATGTAGTAGTATGTACATGTACGCTATTTACCCCCGTGGGCTCTTTGTCCTCATCCCTGACCATCTCCCTTTCATTCATAGCCATAGCCACGCGCCTAAACAGGGTTTGGGATGGTTCTTTGTTCGGTTGGATGACATGTGGCTGTCATGGATCAGTGAGTATGGACATGCTTTGTTTTCTTTCATGCGCTCGGATGAACTGTGTTCGTCTGGTTCGGGCCGAGGAAAAAGAATGCTTTCCTTACCTGGTCTTTGTTTGAGCTTGATTTTCTTTCTTCTCCGCGCTGTGTCGGAAGATCCAGATTGGGAGGTTGGAGATTCGAGATGGGATCTGCTCTACTCTATTGTTACGATGCTCCTTTGTACATCCCCTGAGAATGATAGGCGGAACCTCCCTCCCGTTCCGTGTTAGATCAGGCGCAATAATGGCGATTTCCTACGCGTTGTCCACTACCTATACTCCGTACTCCGTAGTTCGTTGCCGAATGTGACTCCATCCCAAGTGTGCAGATGCCATGTGGCCGGGTTATGTACTAGTAGTTTGGTGGAATTCTATTTTTTTTTTTTTTTTTTTTTTTTTTTTCTTAGTAGTTCGGCGGTGGTGCTGTACTTGTGCCCGTTTTGAAACAAGGGGCGAGGGGTTGAGAAAGGAGGGGCAGGTTTGGTTCCCGAGTCCCCCAGATCAAGAGATATGTATTTCGGGATTCTCAAATTCCACCATCAAGCCACAGCGGTAGATAGTTTTAGAAGCAATAAGGGATGAGATCTGTGGGGTTGAGCTATGACGCGCGCTGTCGTTTGTTGTTTTGACTACTTCGTAGAGCAGGGTATGTAATCGATGATAGCTAGACATCACTTAGATGTATGCGCCTGTGCGCGGAACGTATCTCGAACCTAGTTAAATAAGTACCAGTCGAGATCAATAGTTTGTTTGACTGCGAGCATTTGCGAGTGTTCTTTGTTCGGGGGACTGTAGCTTCTAGCTATCTAGCTGCCAAGGTCTGTGGCAGTACTTTGCTCCTTGCTTCATCGAGTGGTAGCAATGATACAAGTCGAAAAACTAAAAAGGACACCGTCGCAATAGGATAATTGGTTGGGTATCCCGAAACAATTCGGTCCTTTGAATTCGTTGGGACGATTCTCGTCAGAATTGTTCTGAAATCAGAGAACAAGCATCTGGCTCATACTCGGCATAGGTACGGAGTATACTCAACTCTGAACTCATGTTTGTTCTGAGCCCTCTACTAGTACTTCCGCTTGGCCGGCCTGACATAACCCAGTTCCAAGTGCTCAATGCTTTACAGGTTGCACAACGCACTGTGCACGGGCAATGGCCAGCATCATCTGGAATTCCTCGATACTAAGGTTACACGTCACGACCGGAGAATGGGTCAAGGACAGGTGTTGCTGCTCTGATCTGCAACGGCCGCGACGCCAGGTTGGAGTCCGAACTCGGGACTCCACAAGATACCACGTAAGTTAACGATCATTATCATGGCGCAGTTGGCTCGAGTTGCTTACTATGTACTCCGTAATGATGCGAATATCATTCCCATCATTGTTGGGAGAAACTAGGGATCTGCTCGGCATGCACGGCCACCATGTTGATCCCGGCGGCGGGGTCAAGGAAACACTAAGCCAGATTTCAGTTCAAAATTGTCGATAGTAAGCCTGCGGCCGTCCCTCGCTCTCGTGTTGATATCATACGTGGCTGGTTGAGATCTATGTACTGAGTATGGAGCACGATTGCTGGAGATCCTGTACTCCATACTGCGTATCCAGGATTCAGTTGTGGATAGACGTCATTCCAACTTAATAGCATCAGGAACTGCACTGAATGATCCCCTATTATAGATTCCATGTACAACGTTGTTGCGTTATCTTTCCAGAGTAGTGGTGTTCGGACGCTTGAGAGGCGTATCTGGTGGCGCCCAGGCAAGAGATCGCTGGCTGTCCCCACATTCCTTACTATCTAGACCTATCAGCTTTAACTAGGTTAGATGTCGAATGGGCATTTTCTGGTACAACACAGAAGAGTATGTACTCCGTATCTTGCAACTCTCTCGACTCCGGCGTGAGCCTTGATCAACCTTCCCTCCCTTAATTGGCGGCTAGACTGAGAGAATGGGCTGCCCGCACTGGGGAAATGCGCTGGCCAATAAATCTGACTGTATGAGCGTTGATCGTCGCGCTAGGCCATGTGTCAAGAAGATCCAATAGGTCGCGCCCAATTTTGGGTTTCTCCGTGGGCCTGTTCTCAGACATCCGCAACCGGACGGTCTCGATGCCTGAACTGGGTCGACACTCGCATTTTCCGGAGAGACCAATTGTTCATCCGGTACAATATAAAATGAACATTGCAACCCTGTGGGTAGCAACTCCAGCGAAGGGATGACAACCAAATGAGTTGCCGTGTAAATCCGTCCCGGCTAGGGAGGATCCTGTTGGAAGCCAGGATGCAAGGAGCGCAGGGATGCTCAGAGGCCCAAGATCCTTGAAGACGATCTCTGAGAAGCGCCACGTGAAGAAAAAGTCACATCCAGATCCTGCATCCTGGACACTTCCGCGTGTTGTCGGCTGGGGGTCGTCCGTTTCGCCACGGCTTCCAGCGCAGACGACCGGGGTAAAAAGACCACCAGGGCCAGGATCCCTGGGCTGCGATCTGAAGACGGGGAGAAGAACCGCTGTTCCGGGAGAGGCCAGCAGTTAGGTTCGTTAGGTTCGATCATTGCGTGTCGTTTTGGTAACTCAGATGCCGAAATTCTTCAGTACGGGGTTTGGTAGTGCGTTCCATCATCCGCGCGAAGAAGGATATCATTTGCAGCCCTGCTGGATTAACATTTAGAGCAGAGCCCACAGAATCTCCACATGGAGTCCATGTTGAACTTTGAAGTTCATGTTGCTCTCCCGGATCTCCTGGCAACTTGCGTCTCCATATGGATGAGCAAGGATGAGTTTCGCGCCTGTGGTCGCCTGTCATTCGCGCACGACCATTCCCTCTTCTTTTCGGAGACATCGATCCAGGAATTCAGCGCCAGATCGACGCCCTGCTTGCCCAACTGATCTATCTACATTGTCCCGGGAAGGCAGGTCGATGTGATAAGTACACCATCATCGATCTGCAGCTGCACCGTGCAGATAGTAGCTGTCTTCCATCCGGACAGAGGCAACCCTCGTTGATCCATTTGGGCGCTAACCATCGCGTGCTTAACTAGTCCACTGTTTAAAGGAGCTGGCCACGCATCGGAACTGGACAAGAGGGAACAGCAGCGTTCGCCGTCGGGGACCATCATCTGAAGCCCTTAGTCTAGTTAGTCCATAGATAGTCTCCAAGTTGTCAGCTGGCATTCCCCGAAACGGAGGCCCAAGTACGTAGTAAAAATTACTATTTACCATTAGCCTGGGAAATTGACAGGGAGATCACAGTCAGTTCAAGGTTCTCAAGGTTTCCCCCCAGACACTGCCTCGTGGTTTTAGAGGCTGGGGCGGATTTGCGCGCAGTAGTGCACATCAGCCCGTTGCTTGGCCATGCCAGCGGTCCCCGTCATCTAGGAATTCCTTCCATGCCGTGCTTGGGCCATCACGCTGAGAATTTCCGGTGTTGCGGCGGTGGTCCTGAGCAGGAGAAGTTCGATGCAGGGCCGAAATCCCTGTGGCGAGACAAGAGTGTTCGAGAGTAGAGATGTAACGGCCAGCCAAGAATAACTGGAGAAGACCTAAATGGCACTAGGTACCTGAAAATGTGGCCCAAGGAGCGTATGTACTGTACTGTACATGGCTTGAGTGCTGCGTACTTTAATAAGTGTAGTAGTCGTTGCTGAGAAAAAGGGTGGTTCGCCGCCTGCTGTGCTTTGTGGATATCCTCACGAACATCGCCAACCCATTCCCCTCGTTTCCTATGCTCTGACTCCCTTTTTTCCCCTCTCTCCCGTCTGACTGCTGCCATGCCTCTGACTTCTGCTTCGGGGCACCGCTCTCGCGCCTAGCTTGAACATTATTCTATCGTAGCTCCCGCTAGCACTTCCACACGCCCTTGGCCCATCCGTTTCGCTCAGCTCCCTCAACTCCGTCCTCCCCTGGCCCTACACTCTGCGGCCAGCGTTTCATCGACTGCCCTACCAGCAACCCAAGTCTACTACCCATACATCTTCAGTGAACGCTACTGGGACTGAGCGTTCTCAATTGCGATCCCTTCTGGACTGAGCGTTCTCAATTGCGATCCCTTCTGCGATCACACCGCCTGCACTAAAACTGGCGTCCGTCATCGCGAACAGGTACCTCCCCTCGCTATCATCCGTCCTGCAAGATATTTTAGTTGCACGGTCTCTTGACACTCACTTTGAACCTTTGGACGACCGTCGCCAGCGTGGTGCATACTAATCAGCCGATCTAGGACCCTCTCTTGCACCCTGAGCTGCCTAACCGGGCATTGAGCTCTTATTGCGCCCAGTCCTCCCGTTCTCAAGACACTATACAATCGACACAATTCCCCGCCTTGGTCGAACGTTGACGGCCTTCAGCCCTGCCACGCACCGAAGAAGACCGTCCTTCGGGTTTGAAACCGTTTAGCTCGACCCCCGATACCTTCTTTTCAGTATACCATTAAGCTAGGATCTGAAACGTGCGTGCTGGGTTTCTTGTCGTTCTAGGCAGTTCGGACAGGACAGTGCAGCCAACAGGCAACGAAATACATAGGGACTCGAAATCGGCTCTGGCGTCGTATCCCCGGTTTTCCTCTTGACCTGCGACCTGCATAGGGTGGGATAATCGAACCTGCAACCTTCAGTTGAATTGACAGCCCGATAGCGCCTCTCGCGGAATATCAATCCCAGACGGTTACGCAGGAGATAGTGCATCAAGTGGATTAGCACAAGATATTCCGGGAAAGTCCTCTGAGTTGCCGTAGGTCTGGAAACATGAGATAGCGCCAAATCCGAGGAAGCTTCCCCCCCGATATCAGCACACACTCTCGTCGTCATGGAACCTTCAGTCGCTCATCGTCCGTGGGAGGACTCGAAAATGGGCCCTCAGACTCCTCTTGTCCCGTCCTCACAGACTCTTCCTTCGATCTCCACGCTCACCGCGAGTATGAACACGGCACCCCCGCCTCCATGTGAGAGATCTCCGGGAAACTCTTCGATGAATACGGTGGAGCGAGATTCGGGGAACTGGTCAATGCCTCAAAGTGCCAGTAAGTGACCAGCTCTCCTATCTCTTGTTATGCGAAATCGCTAATTCCGCAGGGTCTTCAACGTATTCCAACACCACCAACGGAACTAACAATTACCACTCGTTATCGTTCCTCACTTCCTCTCAGCCCTCACCTAATCGTCTATCCGGTGTTTCTGACCGATCCCCGTTCACCAATGAACAATCGAATACCCCTTCTTCAGGCGGCGCGCACCCGTCCCCGGGCCTCAACTCGAACCAGCAGCTGAATTCAACATTACCCTCTATCAATCAGAACTTTGAAGCTCCTTCACAACGTGGCAGCATTGCTGAAGTGTCGGATTCACGACGGAGTAGCGTGGATAGCCGGATGAACCAGGGAATAAGCTCCTTGGCCATCAATTCTGCCTCGCCTTATCACAGCACAAATGCCTCGCAATCATCGATCGTCTCGGGGCTTCAGCGGGAACGCGGTATCACGTCCGACATCAATAAGAACAATACCTACCGAGGTCCCCGGTACTCTGGAGGGCAACCACTTTCCCCGCTGGGACCACGGGAGCAGCGCAGCTTCACAGCCGGCCGTACTGCGCCTGCGATCTCCTCTAATCCACGTTCAGAGATCTACAACGCCGAAGCTCCTACTGCAGGTCTAGCTTATGCATTTCCGGATCCCGACGTGGCGCGGTCGAGTACAAGCTCTACGGAGAAATCAAATCGGACATCTAATCAGTTTTCTCGTAAGGGTAGCACCGCAGAATCTCTTGCCAGTAGTGTATTGACTACCGACTTGCGTCTACCTCGGGGACAGCAGGGTATGTCATACTCTTCTGGCTCTATTCGAGCACGGATCGCTGACATATTACAGAACTGCCTCAGAACGTACATCACCATTCTTTGCAACACAAGCAGGTACGAGATCTGATGGGGGATCCTGAGTCGCCCAATAGCAGTACCCCATACAGCCGGACGCCTGAGTTACGAGTCACCCATAAATTGGCCGAGAGGAAGCGCCGTAGTGAGATGAAGGATTGCTTCGAGATGCTGCGAATGCGTCTTCCACAAAGCCAGAACAATAAATCTAGCAAGTGGGAGACCTTGACGAGAGGTACGTTACCAGATCATGTCGGTGCAGTTTCCAATAACTGACTTGTGTAGCGATTGACTACATTGGTCAGCTTGAGAAGACAGTCAACCAAGTCCGCCGGGAAAATTCTGTCCTCAGAACTGAGGTTGAAGAGCTTCGAGCCCAACTCAATCAACAGCAAGCAAATGGCCAGTCCCGGCAGCAGCCTATGTATGACCATCCTTCGATGCACGGAGCCCCGCCTCAGACGAACGGGCAGGCCCAAGGCCCTAATATGTTTCCCAACTATGCCGGAGGTCCGAATATGGCACAGGACCAAGCCCGCACGCTACCTCCTATCATGAATGGGTCTGTGGCTCCTATGCAAGGTGTGCAATACACAGAGGAGAGAAGGTAGCATGGCAAGCCGCATCATTCACAAGCCGATAAATCTCAGATTCATCGTGTCCCGATCGGCTGTCTCCCTCCTATCTCTGAGCACCATTTTAGTGTGCTCCTTTCTGTTAGATGCGCCTGTGCTTTAGAGTGATCTTTCTGTGCTTCTGCATCGGGATAATACCTGCCCAGCGTCTTGCCACTATACTCTTGACATCTGTTCTCTACCGACGTCAGTTTGAGCGACTCCTGATTTTGTGTCATGTGTATTCTGTTTTTGAGTTTGTGGGATATTTTGCTTCTACATTAGGCGTGAGAACGACGCGCTAGGGACGAGTGGCACAATACCTTCTCCATTTTCTCTTTTCCTTCAACCTTTTCTTCATTTTCCTCATTGGGCTGACTTGGGGTTTTCTGGGCTGGTTGAGGAGTTTAAGTGCTCTCACTGGATGTACCAAAAGCGTGATTGGGGTGTATGTGGTGTTCTTTGATATCCTTCTGGAATTACCTTGCTCTATCTTGTATATGAGAACCAAATAGGCGCTATACTAGATGGCATCTATTTACCCATCTAGTCTTCGCAAATCTTGCATCATTCTTATTCTACGACCAGCCATGGTTGATTGGCAAAAGATATCTAGCATGTTGGGAAAATGCCATCGAAACGAATATTTATCCAACAGCCGTCTGATATGTCAGAACCTTATTTCAAACTTATATCTTTCCCACAAGCTGTCACTTATCAAGTTTCTATTTATCAACAGCCACCGGGAATCCAGAGCATCGGGGAGATGTGGCTTGTTAGATTGATCTATAATTAATCGTGTACGCGCTGACTAGTATCAAGTGCTGCCCGTGATTTCATGTGTACGCGGTCTGATTGGTCCCTTGTTCCTGGCTCTGACACGGACAACCTCTGGCCTGGCGCTTAGAGACCGGCGAATTCTTGCTAGCCACTGGTTATACAGAATGTCATAGCATTACTTCAAATGGATCTTCATGATTGGGAAATTTCTGAACCTCCGCGCCAAATGACGGTCTTCGAATGGGGAGGTCACAGCGTGGAGCTCTTAGGGCCAGAGGATGTTCCCAATCAGAAGCTCCACGACTGTATCCAGCGAGCTCATGTCCTGGGAACTAGATAACCGGATGAAAGTCAAATCATCATAGGTTGCGCCTCGAGATGAGTGGCTATCAAAAGCTGCCATGTCCTGGATGTGGCAGGGTGTTCCATGTATGCGTCTTCGCTTCTTCTGCGCCCTTCTTTCATCGGAGCTAGTTATCCACGCGTTCTTCATTCACTTGCCTGCCTTTCATATACAAAACGCATTGTTCTATTGTCAAAGAATTCCATTTGTCTGAATCTCACCGTGTACTATTCAGAATCGTGTTGTTCCTGTTTGAGCATCTTAGAATCTCCCGATCCTCTCATCTCTGCTACAGCAGATTAATCTGTCTGCATACCCCACGATGATGGTATTCATTGCATGTTAGAGAGCTTTCTTTCTTTGCTAGGATTGCTTCGCCTCGATTGAGATCTGGTCCTTGTACGTGGTACATCATCTTCTAATTCGCCAAACGAGGAGGATATGTCTGACATTGATTGGACTGATGAAGACTCCATGGCTTCCAACATCCACACGAACCAGCCTTCGCTCCGGCCGCCCGCTATTCCCAACTTTCCCCTCTCCTCCCCGATAACGGAAGAAATATCGAGCCCAAGCTGTTCGTCGGGAGAGGTCGACATGGAAAAGGATGACCCCTTCGAGTTTCACAACCCACATCCCGTCCCAGTTGCGCATGATACAGCAGGACGTACTGGCGATCAAGCTGAATCGGCTCCACGGATTTATCTCACCCCTTCGGATGCCGAGAACATTCGACACAGACCTTCGTCAGAAAGGCAGAACAGATCAAATAGAAGACAGAGCATTTACGGCATCGTTAAGAAGCAGCGACCAACGGGCCTCAGCCTGATCACGGATTTCTCTCGAATTGAAGCCAACAAACGACAAGATACAACAACTGCTCCCTTCGTAGACCTGAATGACTTGAAGCTGCTATCGAAAGCAAGAGAGAAACAAAGGTCCGCGAAGAAGATAAAGCGAATGTTACATAAAGCACCCAATGGAGGATACCACGAGCTTGATGATGGCCCTACGCTATCAGAGACGGCCCAGCCACAGTCGGAGAGGAAACAAGATACTATGCCAGGCGGGTTATCAAATACGGCTCAGTGGCTTCATGGCCTCTCGCCATCGGACAGGCCGATCGTTATTGGGATGCAAGTTCCGTACGATATTGCTGGAAACGAGGACGATAGTGTCAACACAGCTTTATCTAGAGAGCCAGAGAGTGCCCAGAGCCAAGCTACACCGATCACGCCGTCTATAGTTATAACAGCCGCCATTGAAGAGCAGGGGCATCTATCAGACACTACTGGACCTCGTCATCCTCGTCCGACATCTAGTATCTACTCAGAACACACGCCATACATTGCTGAGATGGACTTTGATATTCCTCCAGTACCTACGATTCCCGAGCACCACAGGACTGAGAAGAATATCAAAGAGGATCCGGTGGTGCCCTCTCGGGATTCCACAATCTCGCAGAGTAAACAACGGCCATTTTCCTCCGGGACAGTTTTTGAAGAAGACGAAAGCCCGATACCATCTAGTGGCGGACGGTCCTTCTCACATGAGACTAGGGAAACAGTACCCCAGCGCTTGAGTATCAACACGGATACGAACAGACACCAATCGCAAGGATGGTGGACGTACCTACTCTCACCTCTTTTAAATCGATCCAATACCGTGACAACTCGAAAAAGGACTCCTGACAGCGAACGGCCCTCTATGCCTCCAATCTCGGCAACATCAATTACTTCTACAGATTCGAGTGACAGATGGTGGGAGAAGGGAACTTCCAGCTTTTCCCCTGACACACCAAAGACATCCACCACCAGACAGAGCCGCGTGACGACGTGGCCTAACCTTGGAGAACGTTCCGTGGGCGAAAAGGAGGGAGGCGACGATCCATTCAGCGACATCAACCACGACTCTCGAACGGATTCTTTCCTAGATACCGGTGGCCGAGTAGCGGGCTCTGCTGCTGAGTACTACCAAGCGTGTGCAAGTGAACTGCTAAACAGAACACCATATTTCGAGTGTATCAACCACGTGTGCTCGATAACTCCCAGAGAGCAGGTTGTGGTTGATCGAAATTTGGAAGAAAATGCTGTGAATGAGCCACAAATCAGCCGTCATGACCGTGCTGCGATTAATCCGAACAATCCATTCACCACTAACGAGACAGGATCTAATCGGGAACGCTCAAATTCTGACTCAACGATCATCGAGGAAGGTTCCGTTGCTTCACCAAGTGAACGATCGACGAGAATTCGCAGCGTTGAGTCGCCAGTTCATAGGGTTGGATCTGAAACGTCTCCCGTCCCAACTAGACACGAGTCATTGGCGGGGAGATCGGGACCATCAGCAGAACCATCCGAAGCCGCTTTTGAATCACGTAGTGCGGAGAGCGACCATACACATGCAACAAATCCACCATCGTATTCACATCTTGAGACGGGGAGACCGTTCCCTCGTTCCAGGGCGGTCTTCCCGCCCGCTCGCCCTGCCCAACCAGAGTCTCCGGGTCCAATATCTCCTGGATTTCAAGAAACGATGGCGAGCAGAGGATCACTGCCTATGGCAGATATAGAGCAACCTCGACAGCCTCTGCCAGTATATAATCCAGATGCTCGCGCCGTTGAGTCACCTCCTCGTCCAGCTCTTCCGGTTACGATAGCCGACATGGGTCACCCTACTGCAGCGCAGAACGAGGCAGAGACTCGACGAAGGAGACTGGAGAAGGAGGATGCTGTTGGTAGGAAACTCGGAGGTCTCTGGCGCGGTAGGGGTCCATTTAGCAAGAAAGGCTGTTTTGGAAGACCGGGCCGTGAGGGAAGGCTGAGACGCCGGTGGTACGTGGGGATGGCTGCCGTTTTCCTCATCATAGTCGTCCTCTCAGTTGCACTGGCAACAACTCTTACGAGGAAGGGCGATGATACCCCTGTTCAATCTCAGTGGCTTAATCTGACGGGATATCCGCCGATGCCAACGGGTATCTCCACCATTGCGGGCCCGGAAGCTCATGTGGAGAATACGGGGTGCGTTCATCCATCGACGATGTGGAGCTGTGCACTGCCCAAGGAGCAACATGCGATGAACAGTCCGTACAGTGCAGATGAACCGAATTTCAGGGTTCAGATCAGGTTCCACAATGGGACCTACCCGGATTCTACTACGGTCGCCTCACGGACAATGAGAAGGTCCATTCCAGGATCAAGCATGGCGGGCCGTTTCGTCTGGGAACGACTGCTTCGACCGAGAGATGACCTCTTCAATCCCTCGCCGGCGGCTCCTAGCATCAAGGACCAAACGTTTCTGGGAAATACCACGGATAACAATACGGTTCCTTTCGCTGGAGAAGAAACGCCTTTCTTCATCACCATCTTGTCACCGGCTCAGATCTCCACATCACGTCTTACACGACGGGCAGATGATAACTCCTTTCCGAATCTCACCTCTGTTATCCCAGCTCCTGACACCAACAGTGACGGGACAGCTGCTGCTGCGAATCTTTATCCGCTACCTGTATCTCAGCCCGTTCGCCTATACAACCGCGGTCTTGCAAGTGAGCATTACGGCTTCTACACGTACTTTGACCGATCCATATTCCTGAAATCAACCGCCCCTCTGAATGACAGTGACACTGGAGAGGTCCCTGACGACGAGAACGGTGGGTCTACGGAATCCGCAGCCAACGTGCGATGCACGTGGGCACAGACGCGTTTTCTGGTTCAGATCTGGACGCAGCCAGGTCGTTCCGGTATGACGCTTATTGGAGATTCAAGTAGTACAGGAGATGCGCAAAACGTGACGAGTTCTTCCGCGAATGACTTCACTCGCCCAGGTTCCTTCCCTTACCCAGTGACCATCACCTTGGATCGCCACGGAGGCAACGCCACGAAAAAGATGGTCTACTGCTACGGCATGGACGATCGGGAGCGCATCATCTCAACGGAGAAAAAGCTTCAGTTGGAATATCGTGGATTTGGTGGCACGTTGATCAATCCAGCACCGGGGATATTCAATATTACAGGAGACAGTGACTCAGATTCTAGCCTAGTTGGTATAGATGGCGGCACAGGAGGCTGCTCATGCCAGTGGAGGAACTGGATTCAAACCTCGTAGCGTTGACCGCTGCTAGTTTTTGGATGTTTCACTCTCTAGATATGAAGCTGATGACTTGATTAATGTCCGAACGCGATGGGGCTAGAAGCTGTTCATATCCACTCATTTTGTCCAGCCAACATCTATGCATAATCATATATATCTGTAACTAATGAATGAAATTAATGTGTTTGGGTTTCTAGATCGGCTAATCATATATAGTTTAGTTCCATAGAATTCGGATACCATTGACTAATACCATCTTCTTTCAGGGTGACGACTTACTTCAGTCGTAAGCTATATTCTGTAGCTATTTGAGCTTTTTTTTTATCCAAGGCAAGTTGAATTGATGAAACACATACTAATAGGCAGTAAAATGAGTTCTACTGCTTAGTAATATACCTATAGGAGGATAGTTAGAGAGAAAAAGTAATGTCATCAAGATTAATCATGAATATTATAATTATAAATCCATCCAGTACCAGTAACGATTGAAGTACGCCATTACTCCTCTTTTTGTTTCATGTTTTCCCATCCAGGTTTCTATACAATATACATATACCCTAGCTCCTGATGAGAGAAAATCGAATCAAAGGAACGGTAGATGGACGACGTGTAGAGAGCGAATGTCCGATTTCTAATATTAGCATTAGAGTGCAATATCGTATGAGATGATGGCGTTTATGCCAAGACCATGAAGGCGCCCCAGACGGCGGACAGGGCGATGGCAGAGATGTAACCGAGCTCGGAAGAGAAGAGTTTGGAGGCAGAGCTCGAAGAGGTGTAGCCTGAAGAAGAAGCAGTTGGAGCTGGAGGAGTGGCAGTGGCAGAGGAGCCAGAGCCAGAGCCAGAAGAGCCAGATCCGGAGCTAGATCCTGAACCAGAGCTAGTTCCATTGCCGGAGACATAGCCAGTCGGAATAACAACTGGGACAGTGGCAGTAGGCTTGCCGTCAGGGCCAGTGAGGGTGCTGGAGGTGGTCCAGTTGCCATAGCTGGTGTGGTGGGAGCATTGAGGGCAAGAAGTGTTGGTGAAGATCTTGGTGGTTGTGATGGTGCCATTGCCATAGGGAGCAGGCACACCTGTGGTCAGCGGAGCAGACGTCGGAGCTGTCACGATCGGTGCACTGGACTCGGCCTTTTCATGCTTTCCAGCACTGACAGGACCAGCCGCAATGGCCAGAGCAGCGACAACAGCAGTACTGAAGAGCATTTTGCGTTTCTGTCTTGTGATCTGAAGAAGCGACTGTATATAGAGTAGAACTCTGGGGAACGAGTGGCAAGTCCTGGAAGGACAAGTTTAAATACTCCGTTGTGGAGAAGCGAGTAGCTATAAATGCTTGTTAATATCTTGATAGTATCATATAAACTAGTGCTTCTCCGACTCACCAGGTCAAAAGACAGCTAGCTGATCAGGAACGATGGACAATGATGGAGAAGAAAGATGACCCAAGGGAGTGGTCGACTAGATACTTATAGATCCCAGGTGGCGACTGCATGCGGGTAGTGGGTTCAGAAATTCCTTCAACCTATTAATCGTTTGTATTCCTCAAAATAACCTTCTACATCTCCAGACTGTTCCATGGTTTGAACCCGCCGTGGTTAGATCTTCCTCCCAAATTCAGCCAAGAGGAGTGGAACCTGAAATAAACCAGTTCCGCTTCCCTTGGGCACAATATGGTCTCAGGCCGTTTGTCGATAATAGAATCACCATCATCTCATTGAAACAATGACGAAATCGGACAATCAAGGTCGGAGAAACGACTGGAGGCAGAAGAAGTATATGGTCACGTGATTTACGCTTTCGCTCCTCCTCCACTCCAGATGCTCACATTCCAGATGGCAGATGGTAGTATCGTCGACGTAAACGGTCAGAAGACCCTATGAAATCGATGAGAATCACTGTCTCTGCACGGAAAATTCGAAGTCTAATGCTACCGTCCATAGACACCCACCAATGGTACGATACCCAGTCATGATTCAAGACTGTGGTCGAACCAAAAGCTATTCTTAGCAATGGCAGATACTTCTTGGCGATCATGGTAGCATCTGCAGAGATAGACTTCGTCATATGCAAGCAGGAGAGCTCGCGAAAGAGCACGTTGATTGCGTGACTCCAGCTGCAAAGAAAATTTGGCCGAAGAGAAAGATCAGCCTCCGATATCTCTTACTTCGTAAGGTATTTAGCGATCCTTGCTATGCTCGCAGTTGCTCTTCCCGGGCGCGTTCTCGACGAGATCAATACTTTGGCGACAATAGGTCTCACATGGTATTACTGGGTAGATACAGGATATCGATATACTGTACCAAAATTCACAGAAATCCAACAATAATAGCCCTTACAGTGTTGATCGTTCCACATGGATCTTTGTAGTAACATGGATATCTTGCTGCCCATAATCCGGCATTAGGATATCCTCGTCGCTTCTGTTGTCTCTCGTAGGATACGACCTACTTATAGTCGAACCTTTAATCTGGAAAAGGTTGTCAACATGACCATCGTCAACATTTTCATCGTCTCTCATCCCATGTCCAGTGCGGCTGTTGTTCAAATCTTTTAGACGGTGGCCACCTGGCCTATGGCTTCCCGAGACCTCCTGGTTTTCATACCACTTCCCAGAGCCACTCGAAGACATCTTGTTGAATACACACTTGTACATGGGTCGCAATACTGGTAGACCAATACAGACCATAGTAATGGAAATTTCGACAGCAGACCAGACGATGAGACCCACAGTATCCTCTGTCATAGAACGGATATTAGCAGAGCCTTCGCAAAACACCACCGAAGGTAGTAAGAGCCAATATGACAGAGCCCCTAGCGTTTTGTTTCGGTAGAAATGTGTGTTGCTTACTGGTGTAGTTTTTACTGCCCAATCCGGCCAACTCGGTTGTTCGAACAATACCAGCCGCTCCAGCTCTAGGAATGGTTGATCAGCATGTCGAGCTCAAACGAAATATAACTCTAATGTGACTCACATTACTCCCAAGCTCATACTGAGAGCAAGTATCAGCTTGTCCTTTTTCTTCATTTGAAGACCCCAGATAAACACCCATGGGAAGCCGGCGAAGAAGAAATCAACGATAGCACACCAAACTAAGCCCGGAGTCAGCAATAATGGTTGTGAAAAGCCGTGTGAATACTGAAAACTTGAAGAGAGAGACGAAAAAAGTTCTAAACCCTCGTTGAAAACCACCCCCATCGAAATTAGATCCACTTACCTCCAAGCAGAACTCCCAAGGGTGTTAGTTTAACTTTGCAAGTTCCCTTGACACGTGAATCATAGATGGCTGCTGCCGGAATGCATTGCACCCAGATGATAATTGCAGTCATAATGGAGATGCAGGCCAACGACACCATCGCAATCCAGATGACCAAATTGTGCCAAAATCGCACAACAATGCGAATCAGGAAGAGACCGAGAGAGACTTTGGCAATAGCCATTCCGAGAACCGCAAATGTTTGCCCGATCAACTCCATCTTGACAGCTTTTGCAGCCTCCTCAATGCCCCGAACTCCTAGATCTTGACCGAATCCATGGTCTGCGGAAATAGTGAGGAAGATGGTGTAAAATAGTAGGAAGAACTGGAAATGGTTACTCCGTATGATCATGTCTTGAGCAACATTGTGAACAAGGTATGATGTTCTAGGGAAATTTACACACCCATGCGAGACAGAAAACATAGTCATCCATGCCGACAGCCTTTACAACAAAAATCCTGGTGACCAACCGAAGGATAACTATGAGCAGTGATAATGCCGTCATGGCCCACATGATGGCTATTACCATTGGCGCGTCGCCAGCAAACATCTTTGATTTTCTTGTTGTTGCTTGTGAGAAGAACTGTACTCAAAAAAAGTGAGAGAAATATGGTATGAAGGATAATATAAGATGGAAATGCAGCAGGCAGGAGGACCTACTTGTCCAAATCTGGCTTCTGATAAACACAATTTAAAGAGGAGAGACTCGAGATCGATTCTTTGCATGTTCTGTTCAACGTTCAGCGGTCTGTTTGTTCAGATACAATCCTTCATGGACGCAGACTTCATCAGTATCTTTTGCAGCTCTAGAGCGATGATTGAATGTATCCAGAGCCTCAGGTTTTCCTTGCGTCTATATGTGGTCTCACTATTATGTTTGGCCTGCTTCCTGAGTGGGGATAACCTAACGGTCATTCACCGCGACACATAAATGTTGTGTGCTCCCTTCAGGGGTTAAGTAAAGTTGAACTGAAGATAAGCTGTGCCGCAAGCACTGGTTTCGTCCTGTTATTACTTAGGTCCACAACCCACAGATTAGTTGAGGTAAAAGGATAGTAGAAAGCCTGAGACATTCCACCTGTCCAATAAATCGCCTATATGAAATCTCTAGATTACACCTCTGTACCTTAGTTAACACCTGTATCATGACTCAATCTGAGACAGGAAACTCTTCAGAGATTGACACTCTGATCTATTATATAACCTAAACTTGAATAGTACCATTTGAGAATACAAACACTTGGAGGTAGATGCACACCTGCTCATACTAATGATAGTTATTTATGTTCTATGCATATTTCAAGATCATAGTTATAATGAGATTAATGCTCATACAGTGTAGACTGCGATCCCCAAGCTAACTTCTTGTTAAGATAAAGGTATGATTTTCAGAGAATTAGCATAAGCAAGTCATTGGTACCTCACAACTCATGTATGTTAGAGCATTCTCATAAGATATTTGATGTGGAAATTGGTGACTCAGGGGTAAAAATACAGTTTCAACTGCAACTTATGCTTGAGTCTAGTTGTATGTACTTTTGTAGCCTCCACATACATACAACTTCCACATTGGGAATAGCTCAGTTCATGGGCTGATTCAGCTTCTAGATAGAGAATTCAAGTTTTCAAGCTCTAAGTACTCTGTAATCCAGTCCAAGATGTGCTTCTACTATGAATTTGATTTCATATTAAGACAATCTTGAATTGTGCATCACTTCTGAGTTCTGGCTAGGCTCTAGCAACTAACCAGATGTGCTCACTACTCTAGATATACTATAGTGTTAAGTTTGTGTACTTGAGAGCTTAGCATTTGTGTGCACTGTGCTGCAATTGACATTTCTTTGCACAGAAAAGTTGTTACGGACCAACCATGGAGGGGCACGACTGTGACACCCTGATAAGATGAGACTCTACAGCGCAGCACTAGAGCAAGGCAGACTTGAGGGGCGATCATGAGATCACATGATGATACAATATACCAACCCAGCGGAACGCACAGACTGGTATACAGAATGGTATACAGTATAGCAACAAGTATAGCAAGGCAAGTGGTATACAGGATGGTATACAGAGGACTGGATATATAAGGGAGCTCATTCCCACCCAGCAGATGTATTTAGTTCTTCACACTCAATCTTGACATATTTATCTACTATCTACTACAGGTCAGTAAGAACAGTACTGGAAGGATTATAATCTGACCAGGCCCTACTTCTGACTTAGCTATTGTTATTCAGTTAGACCCACTGCATTACCTGACACACAAAGCCTTACCTGAAGGACTGTGGTAAGCAGGCCACATTGACCGCCTAAGGACAAGACCTAAGTAGGTTTAGGTCATTGAGGAGGAACCAGGTTAGTGTTCCATTGAGCCTTCCCTAACAAACAGTACAATAGGATAGCTAGAAAGGATCCTGGGGTGGTAACAGACACAACACTTTGAAATGACTGAAAATGCAAAAGTAGTTTTTTAAAAGCTGAAAAAGCTATTCACAAACACATTTTTGTTTTAATACTTTAAGCCTCATTTGAAAATTCAGATAAAACTTAATGTATTAAAATTTACTATATCAACAATTATAACACAGTTGCAAGAAAATAATTAACAGTGGCATTCAGTGATTTATTGGTTAAAAAAGATGACTTCAGCAAAGCACAACTATAAAATATATAATGAAAAAATACTCACAATAGTTAAAGCATTTTAACAGTGATGTTACTATTTAAACAGTAGCAAATATTTTGTTATAATGTTAGTTAATTATGCCAATCTCTACTTCTTTCTGATAATAAAAAAGCTGCAAAGATGTCAAATTAAATAAGTAAAATACCTTAGCAGATTTGATTTTATAATTAAATATCACTTAAAATCACAAAATTCTGCAAATGCATCAAGTCATCACTTAAACTATGCAGTCAGCAAAAAGAAGTAAATATTGCTATCTACTCTGCACAAAAAGCTGCTAAAAGAAATAGCTATCAAAATAGACAAATAAGAAAATTTTAGTCTGAAGTTTATAAAAGTTAAACTAATAATGTATATTAAATTTTTAAATATAAAGTCAATAGTTGTCAACAAGAAAATAACTAACACAATGCTGAGCATATGCATAGTTGAAAATTACACTGCTGACAATATAAAAATTTTAGATTCTTTAATGTTATAAGCTATAATCATAGTGATTATGCAACTTAAGACAGTTTATAGCATAATTATCTTTGAATCATTTGCAAATTTCATATGTGAAAAACAAGCAAAAGACATTTTCACTAGAACACAATATAAGTAACTCATAGTAAAAAGTATACAAACTAAGCAATTAATCTGAACAATAAGTGAAAATAACTTGCTCAGATTTAAAAACTGTGTTTATATATTTAAAAATGCTGTGACAAAACAAGAGATTTTGCACATATATCACAACAATTTATTGAAAAAGTACTTCAGTACAAAATGCACTTTGAATATTGTACATTACAAATATTTTTAACATAATATAATGAATAATATTAAAAACTATGTTAAAACATACAATGTTTGCTAAAAAATTAGTATCAAGTGGCACAAATTATATGAGAAGCTAGAATTTTTTCTCATCTTTGCAAAACCATTTGAAATGATTTTGCTAGACTTTATAATAAGTTTGCTACTATTAAAATAAAAAAAACATAATGTATGACACAATTTTAATGATAATAAACATTTTAATGAAGTAAGCCATTTACATTTCTTGCAAAAAGAATATGAATGTGTTAAATTTTACAAATTTTGCATTAAATGCAGTTTTTAAAGATTATAAGATTTTTGCAAAATAAATTAGTAATAAAAATTTATTATTCACAAACAAGTATTAAATTATACTATGCAAGTGTATAAAGACCAAACATAATTTGTCAATAGCATTTTATGCACAGATTAACAGCTAAACAAAGCATTAGAATTAAATTCTAAAGCATTATTTATAAACATTTAGCAATTTTAAGCAAAACAACTAATTTAGCTTGCTACTGTTGACACAACTAATATACAATATGTTTTAGCATAGTGCAACTGACATTGCATTAGCAAAAACATTTATAAAATATATATTAGAGCTATGGCTAAATATTGAATAGAAAAACAGATTTAAAAAAGCAAAAAGCACAGTTGAATATGTGAGATGAATGATAAAAACACATAAAACACTTAAAGTGCATTTACAAATTATAAAAAAAACACAAAAGTGTTATTATGATAAAACACAAATGCTAAAAATTTTTACACTGAAATAGTAAATTATACTATAAGTAAAAAATATGTAAATACTTCATTCAAACCACAAGTTAAAAAATCATTTTTTTGAACTTTTTTAAATTATAGATATATGAAAGAAGCAGACATACAAGCTTAATTTACTTACATAATATAAAAGCATTCATCTCATATTTTATGTCTCACTACTAAAATTATACTATGCATGTGAAAAAAAAGTAAAACCACTTAGCTCAATACACATTAAAAATGAAGAGTAGTGGGAAATAAAAAGCATTCTGTAAACAGAATGAAATAATAATAAAATATACTATTTAGTTCATTGAAAAAAATACTTATATGATTATAACACATAGCAAACAAAGTTAAATTTAAAAGAAGCAGTGAATTTGTTATAAAAATTCAAGACACAAAACAAAAAAACAAAGAGTTACAAAAGACAATTTTTAAAAAAAGTGAAAAGAGTAAAGTAAAAATCAATCTCAATTTTTTTAAAAAAACAAGTGCTGAAGCACAAACATCAAAGTGCAGAAAAAAATTAAATAAATTATAAACAAAATTTAACTATAACACTAAAGCATATTTAAAACACATTCACATTTCAATATCAGTTAACTCACACAACAATATTAAAATAAAATATATAAACAAGTTATTTTTTAAACTACTATAGATTAGTAATCACAACACACAATATGCAAAAAAAACTTATAAAGAAAAAATTCAACAATTTTTAGAGAAATAACATTACAAATTCAGAAACAGAAAAAAACATTAACATAACTTTAAAGAGCTTAACATATGTCTTTTTTAAAATCTCAGATTTTATTTTGAAGAACTTAATTAAGTTATTTAAGAAAAAATTTATTATTATTATCTGAAGCTCAAAGTTAGAGATAAAAAAGTAATAATGATAATAATGCTTATTGACAATAATAATAAGTTTTAAAAACATATACATTGTTATATTGGCAGCTTTGACTAGTTTATATTAGACTAGAAAAGATGTGTTAACTGTGTGAATAATAGCAAAAATAATTTAATAAACTTTTAAGCTTTTAAAAACTAAAAAATATTAATAATGCATACTTTGACAGTGATCACACTTATATGCTTTGTTGAACATATATATAATTCTGAAGAAATATTTCTTCAAAAACTTCACATAGCACTAATAAAGCAAGCTATACAACACTAAAAAGCAGCTAATGTTTTTTTTTCTTTTCTTTCTCATTGTCAATTTTTTCATTTTCAATTGTGTCAAAAAATGACAAACAGTGAAAAAAAAGAAAACAAAGACTGACAGCTCAATGATGACAAACAACAGCAGTAATTGCAATAACAATAGTAACAGTATAAGCACAGACAGCAGCACAAATATGAGTAACAGAAATAATGACAATTGCAGCAAAGACAACATAAACATAGAGAGTAGCAACAGCAGCAGTTTTAATAACAATAATAGTAGCATAGCAATAGCATTGCTGCTTTTAACTTAAGCAAAAACATCTTAACATAATGAAATTCATCTACAATAACATTAGCATGACTTTCAACTGCAATAATGCACTATTATATAAGAAAATAACACAAACACACTGTTATTTACACAATAAACATTTATCACAGAACAATAACACTGCAATGAAAAAACACAAGAATGCTGCACAGCTTTGCAAATAATTATATCAACAATTCTATAAAAAAAATTTTAACTTCAAATAAATTGCAATAATGAGTGCAAAAAGAAATAAAAAAACTCATAATCTCACTATTGTAGTGGTCTAAGAAAAAAAAAGAACACATATAAGCAGCATAAAATAATATATTTTTATATTACATTTAAAACAAGCTAGCAACAAGCAAAGTTAATTATACATCAATGAGTCAATGACAGCACAAAAATTAGAATTCTTTTTGTTTACAAATTTGATATTAATACTATACTACTACACTACACAAATGTATTAATGCAATATATATAGAATATAAATTTAAGTTTTATACACTTTACAAGCAGTGACACATAAAAGCAATAAATAGCAAAGAGAGAAAATGAGAATCTTTCAATTATTTAAGTGTTTAAAAGGCCAAATGCATAAAAAAAAAGCAATTGTAAGGCATATAGTATATATATCTTATATGCTACTTGCATACTACATTATTATATATAAAACTTTTGTATGCACTTCTAATTAAGTATAGCTCCCAAGAGCTAAAGCTAAATGTGTCACATAACTTATTAATGTGCTACATAATATTGCATCTCAGAGTATATACTTAAAGAAATTAGCAATTAGTTTTAATATAATATCACTATTTATTACATTATTTAAAAATCTTTTATAACTTCACAATCATTGAATTTTTTGAAATGAATGAATCTTCAAAGTGAGCAGAAGCTATACTAATGATATAATTATAAGCAATAATAATAAAGTTAAATTTATCTTATTTTTTTCATCTGAAAGTCTACAAGGCAGCATGCTGAATACTAAACAGAACATTTATTAAAATTGAAAATAAATGAACTACATTTATAAAAGAACTAAACAACACTTTAAAATATAAAGCAATCAAACTTGACATGTTCATGCTATATTAATTTGACTTTATAGCATTTTATCAACACAATAATATTCTGAGACTAAATAAAATAAAGTCTTACACAATAGTTAAATATCTAGTGAGATATAAATCATTAAACATTTGAAAAACTTTTAACCTCAAGCTGAAGAGAAATACTTAAATTTTTTGTGCACAAAATGTAGTGTTCAACAAAACAAGAAAATATAACTCAAACAACTTTATATTAAGCATGAGACTCAAAGTTGAATTTCTCAAACTGTTTACTGAAATTTAAGCACTACTAAAGATTTATAAGCTAGTTGATGTTCAGAATATTTACCACTTTAAAATAATTAAAAATAAAGTGAAGAAGCAATTAAAACATTAAAATACTAGTTAAACTTAATATTAAAAGTAGTTTTCTCAGCACCATAATATTAAACTTATTAAAATTATTGTAACTAATGCTAAAAGTCAAATGACTATATCAATCACTAAAAATTTAAACTTAAGATATTCAATATTACTAAACTTAATTTTATTGTTTATTTAGCAGCACTTTAAGCAGACTTCAGCACTTAATTTAAATAATCTTATAATTTCAAATTAATATTACAAAATGTTTAAGAAATTTTCTAACTTGAAAAGAGACTTAAAAATTTACACTCTTACTAAGACATTATCTCATTTAGCACTATTGCATGTAGAATACTAAACACTACAAAATTCACTAAAAGAGTACTTGAAAAATATATCAGAAACACTTTCAAAAGTCTCATTGTAAAATAAGTCATTAAAGCTTAACTTATTGAAAAATGATCACAATAAGAAAAGTAAGAATGAAGTGAACTTAATTACATTATATAATTTTTATACTGTTTAGAATTTATATCATTCTGCACTGACTTTTTCAAAATCTTTTACTTCTAAAAGAGTTTATTTTGATGAGAACTTTATTTTACAAATATTTTTGTCACTATTACAAACTGCATTAAGCAAAGAGATTAAACTGACACTAAGCTCATTTTTGATTTTAAATAAAAAGTGAAAGCTGAAGTCAAGGCAAATATTTTATATTCAGCTATTAAAAACTTTATTTAATTTAAATATAAGTCTTTATTACATTTTTATGACAAAAGTGTTTAAGCATTGAAAAAAGTCTTTAAATTAAACTCTGAATAAAAAATGCCATTGAGATAATTTTTTTACACTTTTAAAGAGATAATGAAATGTAAAAAAGCACATTTTTAAAAATGACTGAATACACACTGCTAAAAAAAAAGTGAATAATTTTACTGCTTTAAGTATTTATTAAAAGATCTCATCATCTGATGTCTTTATTGTTTTTTTAAAATAAGTGTTTACATATAAGTTTAATGAAAAGAAATATTTTCTAAAGTTTAAAACTTGTTTTTACATCAGAGATGATTTTTAGTTTATCACACAAAAAAACACTGCTACTGCTACTTTAGCTGCAAAACTATTCAGAATGATAATGTTTTTGATTACAGCATTTAACATGAAAATTATTCAGTTGAATATTGTTAATGCTTTTATTCAATTTAATTTTAATAAAATCATTTATATTAAACTCTCATCTGGTATGCAAAAGGCAAGCAAAGTATAATTATTGAAAAAATCACTATATGAACTACAAAAATCATCTCACTTTTGATGAAAGCAGCTGTTAGCTACTTTAACTTAATTAAAGTTTAAATCTATATTTGACAAATTATGCCTTTTTATTTGTGAGAATTTACTAGTGATGTTTTTCATAAATGACATTTTAATGTTACATTTCAAAATATTATGTTTAAAGCAGAAGATGAAAACTTTCATTTAGCAACTACAAACTGAATATAAATTGTGCAATTTAAAACCAGTGAAATAGTTTCTAAACATCAGAATTGTTCAGAATAAAAAGAATAAAAAGCTTTAGCTTTGTTAAAACTTCTATATTGAGCATATAGCTGCTAAATATAATATCTCTTTTAAAAAGTTCTCAAAAGTGCTTTTACTCTATGAGAAATTGATGACATTTACCAGACAGGCCACAAAACAAAAAATTCATTAATATTAGCAATTAATAGAGTCAATTCTATATTTTACAGTGATAACTAAGCCTAATGTCATCTACATTATCAAGAATTTATCTCAGTTCTTGTTCAATTTTGGTTCTCAGCATTTCAAAGCAGCAATTTAAACAATTGAATATTTATTGAGAACTAAGCTGTTACCACCTCAGAATCCTTCCTAGCTATCCTATTGTACTGTTTGTTAGGGAAGGCTCAACAGAACACTTATCTATGTTTCTTCTTGATGACCTAAACATGCTTAGGTCTTATCTGTAGACAGTCAATGTGGCCTGCTTACCACAGTCTGTTGGGTAAGACTTTCATACATTGGGTAACTTGGTGGGTCTAACTAAATAACAATAGCTAAGTCAGAAGTAGGGTCTGGTCAGATTGTAATTCTTTCAGTACTGTTCTTACTGACCTGTAGTAGATAGTAGATAATAAAATCAGAATTGAATGCAAAGAACTAAATACATCTGCTGGGTGGGAATGAGCTCTCTTATATATTCAGTCCTCTGTATACCATTTTATATACCAACCCATATATCATTTCATATACCAATCTATATACCATTTATTCCTATGTTGTATATCATTTCTGTTTCTTCATGTCTTGGTGTGGTTGGTATATCAAATTGTCACATAATCTCATAATTATCTCTCATGTCTGTCTTGCTCTAGTGCAGTGCCATAAAGTCTCATCTTATCAGAGTGTCACAGTCATGCTCTTCCATGGTTGGTTCATAACATCACTTTCCCCCTTTAAGGTCTTTGTTTCTGAAGACACATAAGTAGAGTGCTTACTCTTGTTGCCATCATGACCCTAACTCTCTTTTGTAAGTGATGTCTTCTTTTCTTCACTATACCTCCTCAATGTAAGTGGGTGTTGAAAACTGACTCTCTTCATAATCAGTATTGTGAAAACTGTTGTTGCTCTGAGAAGATTGAAAAGAACAGTTTCATTGTTGAGTTTTCTTGTCAATATTGTTTTTCTTGTGGTATCCCTTGCAAAATGAATGATTGTTGCAAAAACTGTGCTGTGTGTACCAAATGTGGTCAAAAATGTGAAAAACACTTCCATAGTGATAAAGAGTGGTGTGATCTTCAATCTGCTGAAGATAAAATTCAATATGAACTCCAAGATGCTAATGAGAAATTAGAATGTCTCCAATTTGAAATGAGCTGTGTACAGTCTTGACTGGTCTTGGTCTTTGCTCATCATTCTCATCTTTGCAAGCATCAAAAGTTTCTAAAAGAGTGTGATTCTAAAATGTCTAATCATAACACTCACATTTTTAAAATTCTTGAAGAGCTGAATTCCCCTGAGAATGCAGCCAAATTGTGTTGTATGGCCAATGAGAGTGATTGTTAATGTTAAAAGTTATCAGCTACTCTTGATGATTCTTCAATAAGTCAATTTCTCTGTGACCTGAGTTCTAGTTTCTGGACTTCTGCTGGTCTCAATATTTCTTCATCAAATGTTGGCAATTTATCAAATTCTTGATAAATTCTCAAGTGTTCTTTAAGGTATCATACCTCTTTCACTTCACTAGATATTGTGTTTGTCTGTTGACTTTTCTCTCATCTAGAATTCTTTCAACTTTGTATTCTTCTTCTGTGGTTTCAATTTCTTCATTTCACATTTGAGTGTTTTGTGGTGCTGGTTCCAATAATGAAATATGGAAAATTAGGTGTATCTTCATGCTGTCTAGTAGTTTCAATTTGTAGTTCATCAGTCTGATTTTTTCTTTGATAATGAATAGTCCAATTTTCTTGCTGTCAAGTTTGCTACTTGATTATTTCATTTTGATGTTTCTGTGTAGCAAGTATACTTTCTCCCTTCTTTTTAAGTTAGGTCTTCTTTGATAAGTTTTGTCATAGTAAATTGCCATTCTGAGGTTCACAAATTTGATATCTTTCTGTAGTTGCTTGTGCAATATTTATAGTTGTATCATTTTCTTTTCTGCTTTGTGGTTTATTTTCTGTGTTTTCTTTAGTTCACTGCCAAATTCAGAATTATACCCAAAATTGGTATAAAACAGTGTTTCTTTGATTGTCACATTGATTAAATTGTTGTATGCAAATTGAGCCATGGGTAGCAGTTCAACTTAATTGCTCTGATTGTAATTTGTATAGTTTCACAAATACTGCTCAATTATCTGATTTATTCTTTTTGTCTGTCTATCTGTTTGTGGATGATAAACTGTGCTGAGTCTATGCTCAATACCAGTCATGTTCATCAATGTCTTTTATAATTTTGATGTAAACTGTGAATCTCTGTCTGTTGTAATTCTCTTCAGTGTGCTATGCTCACTAAACACATATTAAAGTAGTAGATATGCTGTCTCTGAGGCTGTTGCATCTGTTCTTGTTGATATTGCATATGTATATTTCATCAATCTATCCACCACTGTGAGGATAGTGTTATATGTAACTCTGTTCTTCTTTGACTCTGATAGTTGCATAATGAAGTCCATGGTAATCCATTCCCAAGGTCAAGTGGGTACTGCAAATGATTGTAATTCTTTGTATGATAGATGTTTCACTGCTTTGTTTCTCTGACAAGTGTCACATTCTTTCAAGTATTGGTATATTGTCTATTGCATGTTTGGAAAATAGAAGTTTCTCAATATCAATTCTTCTGTCTTTTTGGTTTCAAAATGTCTTTTCATTAATGGCTTGTGATATCTCTTGATCACTTTCATTCTTGCTGTAAATGGTACATATATCAGTCTGTTGTAGTAGATCAATCTGTTGTTTTCTATTATCTTGTTGGTTTTTTCCTTAATCATTTTGAGATTTTCATCTTTTGCAATTTTCTATTTAATAATCTGTATCAGTTCCTCATCTTGACTCTCAATAGTCATTGTTGCTGCTAATATTGCTGTCTGTTTGTTGTATGTTATTATTCCATTCTTCTGGAATTTCAATAGTGCTGGTTCTGGTTCTTGAACTTTTTTCTTGTGATCTGGTTGTTTGTTAAGTGCATCTGCTACCTCATTCTATTTTCCACTGCAATGTTCAATTATGAAGTTGTAGTTGGCTAATACTTCTGCTCATCTTGCTTGCCTTTGTGTTAACACTTTAGTTGTTGTGAAGTAAGTAAGATTCTTATGATTAGTGATCACTCTAATTGTGTGCTTGGCTTTTTCAAGATAAACTCTTCAATGTTGAAACACTGTCACTATAGCTAGCAGTTTCTTGTCATGGATTTTATAATTGAGTTCTACTAATATCATCTTCCTTGAATAATATGCCACTGGGTGTAACTTTCTGTCATTGTCTGGCTGTGACATTTCTGCTTCTAACACATAGTCTGATGCATTAGTTTTAAGAATTGTTTCCTTTTCTGATACATGTTGTCTGATCACTGATACTGTTGTCACTTTCATTTTGATTTTCTCAAATGCTTTCTGTTGCATTTTGGTCTATTGAAACTCTCTTTCTTTCTTCAATAGATTGAATAGTGGTTCTATGATGTTTATATATTATTTAATGTATTATCTGTAGTAGTTCACCATTCCAATGAATGCTTGTAATTCTTATAGATTCATCAGTACTGGCCAATCTCTGATTGCCTGAATCTTTAGTTGATTTGTCTGTATCTCTTCTTGGGTAATTTGATGTTCTAAGAAGTCTGTCTTCTGAACATGGAATTCACACTTCTTTAGCTTGAGTTGTAGCTTTGCTAGTTGTAGTTTTTGTAGTACCATTCTGATGTGTCTGATGTGATCTTCAAGGCTCTTGAAGAATATTAAAATGTCATCCAAATAGGCCACAATGAAGTCAAATAGATACTCATCTAGTACTGAATTGATGAAACACTGAAATGTTGCTAGTGTGTTCATGAGTCCAAAAGGCATAATCTTATACTCATAGTGTCTGAACTTGGTCCTGAATGCTATTTTCCATTCTTCTCCTGGCTTGATTTATAGTCTGTTGTATGTATCTGTAACATCAAATTTTGTAAACCATTTTGCTCCTCATACCACATTCTGTATCTCTGTGATTAACAGCAATGAGTGTTTGTTCTTTATTGTGATTGTATTCAGTTGTCTGTAGTCCACACATAGTTATAGACTTTCATCTTTCTTTGGTACAAACAGGACTGGATATTCTGCTGATGATTTTGATGATTGCACATAATTTTTCCTTAGGTTTTCTTTAATGTATGCTTTCAATACCTCTAATTCTCTTTCTGAGAGCTGGTAAATTAGTCTGCATATTAGTGTCTTTTCTTTCATTAGGGGTATCTCATAGTCAAATGGTCTGTGGTCTGGCAATTCTTCATTGATACTAAAATCAAAGAGATCCTTGAATCACTCATACTTGTTTGGAATTGTCAGTTCTGTTACTTCTTGTGCTTCTTTTTTGCTCACTGTGATGTCATATAATGCCTGACTATGCTGCCTCTCTTGGGTTTGCATGTCTCTTCATGTAGTCTCACTCATCAACTCACTGTCTGTAGGCTTTTTAGGCTCTATCTGTCTCTTTGTTCTAGAGCCACTGGTTGTTCTCCTCAACTCAGTCTTTTTTGTGGCTAACTTTATCTCACTTCTTACCCAACTCTCTGGGGCCTGTGAATGGTCTTGTTTTGGCCTTATTCTGCATGTACATTGTGTGAACTGTATTTTGTTATGTGTCCAGTCAATCTCTGGATTGTGTTGCCTTAGCCATGGTATTTCAAGTATCACATTGTATTCTCCAACTTTGGTTACATCAAAGTTGAGTAACTTCAAATAGTTCTGAATTAAGACTAGTATCAATCTTGTCTTTGTGGTCAGAAACCATTCTAAATCTTCTTCATTAAGTTCTGAAATTGGTACTGACTGTTGTTTGGCTATTTCTAAAATCTGTAGTCTTTTCATGAATTCTGAATTCATAAAGTTTTCTGTGGCTTCTGAGTCAACTAGCACTCTAGCTGGCTGGCCCATAATCTTAGCTTGTATCTTGACATGTTGGCCTCTGGCTGTTACTGCCATCTGATGTCACTGCTTTTGTTGTCATCTTCTAATTCAATTTTCCTGTGGAAAATATGCACTGCTGACCTTCACACCATAGTGCCTTATGCAATAGTCATCATAACATGCTGTCTAATGTATGTTCTTGTGCTGTGGGTGTCTCTGATACTCTACACATGTACATTCTAGCTTATCACAGTAAGCTGATGTCTCTTTCTCTAGGGAATTCTCTTCAGTCTGATAAGTCTTTTGCTCATAACTGTTCTCATCTAAGTTTAGCAAAGTGGAATCTATTACTCACATCTCAGCCTCAGTTGTCTCATTGCTTGGTTTTTCTTTAATCTCAAGCAATCTTCATTCATCTTCTGATTTCTTGGGTGTTTCACTGGCTTCATGCCATTCTTCAGTGATGGAATCCTTGTTGTTTCTCATTAATTCTTCATAAATCTGTTGCATGCTTTGTTTTTGTGTGTATTGTTTGATGATTTCATCATCTGAGTCATCTTGCTCTGCTGTTTTCTTCATTTGACATTGTTGTTTCTCTTTTTTTCTGTATTGCTTGATATTTGTGATTTGGTTTGTAATCATCTTAACATCTTCTAAAGTGTCACTTGTGTCTTCATCTGGTTCTATTGCTGTTATTTTCACTGTGTCAATGATGGTCTCAACTGTGAAGTTCATTTCAGTTCTCATGCATCTCACAATCTGTTGCTCTTTGATGCCATTATTATGACTGGGTTCTTTGGGTATTTCTCAGAATACTTCATTCATTTCATTTTCAATCTGCATCATGATTTCATGTGATTTTGTTGTTTCTTTAGGTGTCTCAATTGGTTCCCAGTTTTTTTCTTCATGTTCCAAATGCTGTAACCCTTCATATTGTACCCATCCTTGGCTTTTGAGTTTGTCACTAAAGTTGATTTTTGAGAAGTCATTGTCACTAACTTCATTGCTTGTTGTGTTAAGCCATTGTGTCTCTTTTTTAGATGATTTGCAGTGTTTGGCTATATACTTTTTCTTCTGGCAGTTATAGCATATGATCTCTTTCTTTTGCTTGCTTTCTGGCTCAATCTTGGCCTTGTCTTTCTGTTGCATCACATTCAATTCCATCAGTTGTGGTCTGTAAGAGTCCACTCTAAATTCTCTTTGCTGTAGTTCTTGATTGATGCACTGTAAGTGCTATGCAAGCTGTCCCTCATTTCTCCATTGTTTTGCTTGTTGCTTAGCCAACTTTCTTTTATAAATTCTGTTGTCAATTTGTATGAATTATTCAATCAATTTGTCAATGTTGGTAACCAGTTCTCCTCTAACTAGTTCATTCTGGACTTCTTCTCTTAGTTCTTGTTCATATATCACAACCTGTACTTTGTTTTCCCATTGCAAGTGCAACATGATCTGTTGGTACTGTGTTGCATACTGTCTGGCTAATCCAGTCTGTCAGAGTTGTCACAGTTTCTGTTCTATGACTTTAGTCTGGTTAATCACTTTAAAAGCCTTATTCAATTCTGTGGTGAAATCTATGTATTTGCTGAATACTCACTTGGTGATCTTATCTTGGTTTTCTTCATTGTCTCAGTTTTCTTTTCTATTCTTTATGATGGGGTTAATTCAATTGAATGCTGATCCTCTCATGTAGAATATTATTAGCATAATCTTATTGTAATCTCTAGTGATCTTCATCATTTTGAAATACAATTCAAGCTGAGTGAGGAATGCCTGTAAACAACAAGATTGCCTGTCAAATGATTTGGGTTTTAGTGGTTTGAGTTGAGTTGTGGTGGTCTGTTGTGTGTGTTGTGGTTTATCAAGTTTTTGAATCATTTCTTGAAGCTGTTCAAGTCTTTCTTTGATATCTTTTGTGTTGCTCTTCTATATCATTGTGCACAATCATCTGATCTCTTCCATCAATTCTGAATTGTTCAGTTTGTCATTATCTTCAGGTGTTGTCACTGGTGATGGCTGTGCTGGAGTTGCTGATCCCACAGCCAGTTGCTTTCCTGCTGTCTTGGATACTGACATGATGACTTGCTGTTCTTGGTTATAATACTTGAGCCTTTGGTAACAGAGTCAAGGGCATTCAATTTGTTATCACTTCAGAATTCTTTCTAGCTATTCTATTGTACTGTTTGTTAGAGAAGGCTCAACAGAACACTTACCTGTGTTTCTTCTTGATGACTTAAATGTGCTTAGGTCTTATTCATAGGCAGTTAATACAGCCTGCTTATCACAATCTGTTGGGTAAGGCTTTCATACATTGGATAACTCAGTGGGTCTAACTGAATAACAATAGCTAAGTCAGAAGTAAAGCCTAGTTGAATTATAATTCTTCCAGTACTGTTCTTACTGACCTGTAGTAGATAGTAGATAATAAAATCAGAATTGAATGTGAAGAACTAAATACATCTGCTGGATAGAAATGAGCTCTCTTATATATTCAGTTCTCTGTATATCATTTCATATACCAACCTATATATCATTTCATATACCAATCCATATATCATTTATTCCTATGTTGTATATCATTTCTGTTTCTTCATGTCTTGGTGTGGTTGGTATATCAAATTGTCACATGATCTCATGATCATCTCTCATGTCTGCCTTGCTCTAGTGTGGTGCTGTAGAGTCTCATCTTATCAGGGTGTCACAGTTGTGCCCCTTCATGGTTGGTCCATAACATAAGCACTACACTATTGAATATAATAGTAGTCTAATTGAGAAAATATTCATTAGTGCTAGTGACACTTCACTAGCTGATAACTTTGATCAATGAAGCTTTAAAAGTTATATTATGAAGCTATTTAAAGAACTTGTTGACTGAAGAGCAACTTAGTTAACAATAACTACTTTGTTCACTAAAGCAAAGCTTTTAATGATATCTAAAGCTAAAAAACAGCTTTTTTGATGAAAACAAATGTTTAAAATGCTGCAATTTGATCTCAAAATGAATCTTTTAATTCAATGTGATAACTATCAAATAGTTTATTTAATCAGCAGCAAAGATTCTCATATAACTATTAAACTGTGGCATATTAATATTCATCAGCACTAGCTGTGAGAATGAGCTCAGACTGAGGAGATGAATGTTAGCTAAATATCAATTAATGAAATGTTTACTGACAGTCTAACTAAGCCTTTATTTGAGAAGAAACAACAGAAATTCATTGAAATACTAGGCCTGAAAGACCTTATTGCCCTCAACATAAAATTGAAATAGTATAAAGAGATAGAAGAGTTGAGGCTTGAAATAGTGTTGTAAAACTGCTAAAATGATAAGACCAGTGTATTCAGCTAAATGATTGTTCAGCTGAGAAAATGTGTCAGAAAATGATATTTTTAGTATTAGTATGTAATTTATTACACTTGTTTAGCTAGACTTTTATAGTTAACAGATTCAGTCTCACATGCACATAAATTTGTGTCTGATCTGAATTCCCATAGAAAATTGTACACATTTGCAACAGTGTGCCAATCTAGTCAAGTCTGACTCTGACATGCATCAATTTCACTTGTAATCTGAATACAAGATTACACAAAATCTGACAATAGATTAATCAATAATTCAAGCATCATTTCCCCAAGAGGATCAAGCCTTTTATAACATTTTCCAACAGAGCTGACAACTGTAAACTGTTTTAGTAACTGAGAATCCTTCAGTAGGAAGTAGTCAAAGCCAAGATACTAAGATGCTGAGATTTTTCTAGTCTGGAAATTGTGGAAGCTTATTCTGGACTATATCTCCCGGATACGTGTGATTCTACGTTTTGGTTCGTCTTCTGACCAGCTTGGCCAAGCGCAACTACCAGGTACCGGCGGAAACTATCCATATAGATCACTTTCGCGGGGTTACAGTGCAGATGGAGAGGGGCATAGACACCTGCTGTAATTGGACATGTGTTTCGATTCGTATACCGCGTCGTATCCTGGATTTTTATCTGAAACCCGACAGACTAGGTCCCTGGAGAATAAAAGTCGGCCAGTCAGGACGGGCAGACTGACCATGTGTTGGCGAACTTTCTAGGTTGAACTTCTGTCGATCATGGACGGCAAGCTTAGCATCGATTTAGTGAAGAAACTCCGTCCTTATCGCGGAGATTTATTCGAACCGTCGTAAGATCTAGTTAAGCTCTTTTTGTTCTCTGCATGCGAGGCTGCATTTTAATGCCGTTGTGGACACTAACCATCGAAGCTTCGGTAAAATAAGGTTGATGGTTTTGCAGAGGTGTTCCATAACCACTTCAACAGATCACCTATCATAGGTACTGGATTAAACCAAGAACGGATTCGATAAGATTCGACAATAGAGAGAACTGCTTCCAATACGTCTCAATCATCGTCTCTGTGAGTTTCCTCGGAGATCGGCATTGCCACGTGATTCCCCTATCCATGCGGTCTTTAACTAGTTAAGGGGCCAGCATTAACTATTAACTAATGCCAGACACAGATCTTGTCAATAATAATCCTATGCTGATCCTGGTTATCTTTAGCGATGACGACTCCACGGAAGATCTATCAGGATTGGGATCGTCTCCCGATGCTGGTCCATAGATCCGATAACGTCTCAAATTAAGTCGAGATCGAGGAGGGGCATAAATATGGGAAATTGCGCCGCTTCATGGAGCGGAAATGGCTGGAGAGGAGCGTTGCTGTGCGCTTGAGCAGTATTGACTGAAGTCGATTTAGCCTCAATAAGACAACAATATGAGGTTGTACGCTACTTTTGCTGTCCTTGGCTCTCTGCTTGCCATCCCGCTCAAGGCCGAATCCATACTCTCCGATCGCAGTGTTAGTGTAAGTGAGGTCCTCAAGGTCTTTGAGGAAGCGGTAGACTGTACGTCATGCGAGGTAAGTCAGATCTCCCCCTCGTATGCAACTATACTAATTATGCATCACAGGCACTCCTACTCGTTCTCCAAGCACTCGCGCATCTGGGCAACGATGCGTTTGTCGATGTCATCACCGACGTCTGTGTTGGCCTGGATGTATGTCCTACAACTCTATTGAAAAGCAGCCTGGCAACTGATCTCGTCTTTTAGCTGGAAGATTCAGACGTCTGTTCTGGTGCCATCTCTCTTGAAGGTCCCATCCTCGCGCACGACCTGCGCTACATGACCGTTGGCACCAAGACAGCACAGTTGTTCTGTAGCACTGTCTTTGGGCTCTGCGACTACCCTGCTGTGGCTGAGTACAGTGTGTCATTCCCAGTCGCTTCCAGCAATGCCACTCGACCGGCCGTTAGTGGTGAGACGCCCCTCAAGATCGTCCAGATCAGTGATATCCACGTGGATTTGTCGTACGAGACTGGAGCCAACTGGAACTGCACGAAGAGTATCTGCTGTCGTCCATATACGGCGGCTGATGCTCCCGGAAACACATCTTATCCAGCGGGAGAGTATGGCAACCACAACTGTGACTCGCCTCTGGTTCTCGAGGAAAGTCTGTACACGGCGATCGCAGACCTCGTTCCTGATGCGGCGTTCACACTGTTTACCGGAGATGTGGTTGAAGGCGCAGTGTGGATGACAACCGACAGTGAAGTGATCAACGATCTGAACAGCGCCTATGGAAAGATGAAGTCAATGTTGCCGAACCCGTTGGTGTATGCGACGGTTGGCAACCATGATGCCAGTCCTGTTAACAGCTTTCCCCCTGATGCGGTGGACACGACCATTAGCAGCCAGTGGGTTTATGATACTTTGTCAGGCCTCTGGAGCAGCTGGATCGGCTCGACAGCCGCTGCAACGGCTGATACCAATCCAGGATCTTACTCCGTGAAGCATGCAAACAGTACTCTGCGCATCATCTCCATCAACACAAACATGTATTACAAGGAGAACTTCTGGCTGTACGAGGCGACCATGGAGACAGATCCCAGTGGACAGCTGGCTTGGCTGGTCGATGAGTTACAAGCGGCGGAAGATGCTGGCGAGCGAGTGTATATCATCGGCCACATGCCTATGGGCTCGGGTGATGTGCTTCATGACGGCTCCAACTACTTCAATCAAATCGTGAAGCGGTACCAGGCTACGATTGCTGCACTGTTCTTCGGTAAGTCATTCGTGCTCATCTCCTTGCAGCGTGATCGCAATTGACAGACAACCCAGGCCACACGCATAAGGATGAATTCGAGATTGCGTACAGCGATTACTCCGCTCAATCAGCCGACACTGCATTTGCCGTGTCTTACATCGCGCCAGCCTTGACGCCAACCGGTGGTAACCCTTCGTTCCGGGTGTTCACCGTTGACCCCGTCACCTGGGGCGTCCTCGACATGACAGCTTACTACACCAACATGTCTACCAGCACCTACCAGACAGATGGCCCCGTGTGGGAGAAGTACTACTCAGTTAAGGAGGCCTACGGACCCTTGGTGACGCCACCGTTGACCGACGCCTCCGCAGAGTTGACTCCTGCCTTCTGGCACAACGTCACCGAAGTGCTTGCCAGCAATTCGACCGCTTTTAACGAGTACTACGCTCGGAAGTGGAGAGGGTACGACGTGGGGAGCTGCACGGGCACCTGTGTCACGGATGAGATCTGCCAGCTGCGTGCGGCGGAAGCGCAGTACAACTGCGTCACCGTCACTCCAGGTGTCAGCTTCAAGCGCGATCTCCACCAGCACAGTCCAACTGAGGATGCGCATGGCCACTGTGAAGGCAGCAAGGTCAAAGGGATCTTCCGAAAGCTGGCACGTACGGAGGGAGCTATGGAGACTATCAAGCGGAAAATGCTTGAAAAATAAGGCAAGGTCACACCCTGACAAAGTCCCATTCATGTGGGGGGATCATATTCGATTGCAGGCGTTTCTAGTTCTCGAGGTGTCGGTGATATAGGAGTGTTATGAGATGGGTAATGTGTAGTAATAGTCTATAATGAACACGAAAGATTGATGTCGTAGCTTTTATAGCCCAACTTACTGCAACGATGTTTCTTCGCTTTTTGTTTCCAGCATTAAAGACTGCGACTCGAGATATAGTCTATTCATTAACCAAGATACATATTGATAATTTTCATGATGCATTTACTCGCCTGCTCATGCAGTTGGCCGTGCCCAACGTTGAACCGTTAGCGATAGAACCAGGTTCACTTTCGTGTAACAGAATCGAATTTCATTCCAATATTGTTTGAATCCCAGAGAATCGAGACTGGGACAACTCATCAAGAGCTCACGTTGTGGTCGTTCTCCTGTAGACTCTTCATCCGACCACCCCGCGAGTTCAAGCGACAGCTGCAGCCAGCTCTACACGTGGTCCCACACCAGACGAGCAACAACCTCGACTTACCCAGCTATCTCTCGAGCACAAGGCACTCACTGGCGCACTGTGCAGGTTACTCTACGAATTATCACCTTCAGCAAATATGTGCTCGCCGCGTTTCTATCACTTATCAGTTGCCAGCTGGTAATTCCCTCTCATAGATCGAGGGTGTGGAGGCCACAGTGCCTGGCGTTCACGCACATAATGTCCGCGGCAGGACGCAGAAACCCGAAACCTTCTCTATAGATATGTTTTCTTTTGTGTCATAGTCGTGTCTTCGATGACATAGGACGTCGTCTTTCCCATCTTGGCAGAAGTCACCAATGCTGCTCAAGGACCAACAGTACTTGCCGGTGACCACCGCACCACCAGAAGATTCAGTATGGAGAGGAATCGATCAGACGACCTTCCGCCAGAATATTGCCGCTCTCGATCAAGCCTTCAGGAAAACCTGCGGTTCGAAGGAAGCTGTCTCGCGGCATGACTGGGAGAAGAGACGGGCAGAATTATCATCGCAGGACTACATTCTACCCTTCAACGTGGAGCAACAGTTAGCAGAGGACTTTGCCTTTCTAGTTTCCGCGGAGTATGACACCAAAGCGAGCTCTGCGGTCTGCATCGAAGAGCAGTCGGATCCTGAAGGATTGGTCGTGCGGCTTGCAGCAGATGAACATGTGATGACAAGGGTGCGAAAAGCTCTCAAAGAGGTCCTAGGTTTGCTTGTTGATCGTGCCAAGAAACGTTTGTCCCTTACTCCTGACGAAGGTCTTAGAGTTGATCTAACAGTGATTGGTTCTCAAGGGATATCGCGAGGAGAGTGCACGGAGAGGGTATTCGACCTCGTCGTCAGACTCAACCGTGCCCGGATCCATGCACGTCTACGATCCAACAATTGGGAGAGGTCATCATGCGTTTCGAAAGCCAATGGACAGTTCACTCCGCTCTATAGAGCACTAAACCAGATCGTTCTGAGGCTCAGGAGTTCCCGCTGCTGTTGTTCCAATATCACAGTACCACTGTGCGACAGGTTGAATACCTTGTCAGAGGCCTACCGTTCGGTAGAGGATATGTCTGAGAGGAATAAGGAGATACAGGCCCTCAAGGCAATCTGTCGAGAGAGCAATGAGGTCTTTCAATGGTGGGCCAGGTCTATTTCAGCGTCTCAGTACCCTGATAGAGACATGAAATGCTGCTTCAGCAAAGCTGCCATCCAACAAATAGGCAAGATTGGACGATATTGGAGTCTCTCTGCCAATATCACTTCCACAGCAAGGAAGTATGCAGAATTATTCTCGAATCTCCGATACGATATCCTGACTCCTTATCAACCCACTCTATCCGATACGTCCTCTAAGAAACCTCTGGTTCCATGTCACGTTCACGCGGAGGTACAGATGGTCGCGTTTTACGAGAGCGAGGAAAATGGCGTCCGTATACGACCGCGAGTTATCGGTACAAGCAAGGCCGCATGTCACCTATGCAACCTGTTTATCTACTGCCATGGATCATTCTTCCTTTCCCAGACTCAAGGACAGCTTCACCATGCATGGACCGTGCCTGATTTGGTTCAGTATCCTCCCACAGGCCGGATGAGACTACGAGCAGCCCTCACAGAGACAAGCAACCGCATAGAAAGGGCTGTCATGTCACACACTAAAGCTGCTGACAATCTGTCCCTCAATTTGCTCGAGCTCCGCGACCGAATATTCTCCGAAGCCATCACCTCGAATAAGCCTCGCGCAGCACCCTCAAACGTGAGCACGAGATCGATCTCCAGCAACAGAATCACCAGCGCTGGACAAAATTCCGCTACGACACGAACCAGGACTCCATCGACCCCTCCATCCTCCATATCATCTTTCCTCCTACCCCCTCCAGCACACGACATCTCTCCCGGCTCGGTATCCGACGGCTCCACATCCACTCAATTCCTCAACAGCAAACACATCTCCGACGGCCACGACCTCGACGAAGACACGATCCTTCACGTCATGGCAAATCATATCTGGATGAATTTCGAAATGGAAGGGCCCAGACGCGGCCGAGTAGCTGTCCGGCCGACTCCGCCGCCTGATGGCTCGCCGATCGACTTCACTGCTCGAGTAGAGGAGATCGCGGACGGGTCGCACATTCGCATCGCGAGGAGATCGGGTAGTAAGGTCGTGAATTTGGAGTTGGTCTACAGACAGTGTCGGCCGGTGTTTGTGTCGTTGCGGTGGTATTGACTTTATATATATATATCTGAGAGAACAGGATCGGATGTCGTGTTGTGTCATGTCATATATTTTCATTATATGTAAAAATGGTAATGGTATATTTTGGACTAGACAAGCACGTAAGATTACATTTGTGAGACAAGAGCAGGTTCAACCACCACGGTCCACCAGATCATATCATGTAACTTGGCTGTAAATAAAGGTGGTCATACAGTTCAAATAAGGAATCAGCAGAAAAATGACCCCTAAAAATTTAAGGAGCTGTATATAAAAGTGAGTTGTCCGGTTAAAAATGGTGTCAGGAATAGAAATGACCATCTGAAAAGCTAGTTAGAGGGTTAGATTATTGCAGTCTGTCTTAGTTGGTCATAGAAATACATGGCAAGTAAATGAACAGACAGTAACAAACCTATATTGATAACTACTGTGCTTGGCCAGAAACTACCTGTACCAAATCTCAAATTTTCCTACCCACTAACTGTTCCAGATGTTTCAACATCTGTCATGTCATGTATTCCCCTGCATACAAAAAAATTGACTTCCCCACCCCAGATAGAGTTTATGGCCAGTACATCAAACTTGAGAGTTATTTCTGTTGGTCACCAATTTTGCTTAACTATTTGGTGTTGGTGTGTGAAATGCCGCTCACAGATATTTAAAATGGAGCTAATGTTGAACATCTAACTTACTGGACCATGTCAACAGAGATCAGGCAGAAGAACATGGGTGTTGAACATTTCATTGTCTGAGGTGTAAATAATGGCCCAAACCGATCCAAGCCTGGCACCAAATTATGGCTTTCCACAAAGAGGTATAATACAATGGAGGCTAAGTTCCAAGATCATATTGAAATCTTCAAATTCATCCAAACAGAGTAATTTATAGACTCTCTTCATGATTCTAGTATTACCATCAAAGTATATTATGTAGACATACCAAATGACTGTATTGAATGTGCTATGGAAAAGGGTTGGCAGGATGACACATTCTGCATCATCCTCATATATGATTCTACCCACCAGGGTGATTGAGACTGCGTAACCAAGGTTGCATGTCAGAACGCGAGTATGACATCAAACCCTGGATCTCTGCTCCAACAGGGTATCCCAGCCCATGTCGCAAGATGCACCTACCCTGCTTGTTGACAACTCTTACAGCAAACAGGTGTAGGATACACATTGTCACTCTTTGTGGTTAGTTGTTGCGATAATGGCCCTACTGTAGTTATGGGGCAGCAGGAAGGTGTGCGGGGATTATGGTGATTCCAATTGCCCCATTTTCCCATCCATGTCACCAACAGAGTTGGGGCCAGCGACTCTAGGTGTACAGTAGAACCATGCTGAACAGGACTGCAGCCTACATGTGTCTAGCAAATGTTAACATCCATTGCATCTTCTGTGATCTAGCTGGGAGCAGTTGTGTGACCAAATTTGGTTGATCCTATCTAATAAAGCCTCCATTGTCTCACAAACCACCGCCCCGAAAAGAAATGAGGGCGACCATCAAATGGATAACCATCCCTATTCTAATTCTTGCCAGGGACAGTTATAGATGCCATGTAGACATATCCTCTTGATCCGCATGGGAGTCCCGCCATGCCAGGTTCCACGATATGTAAAGTCTATCGTGCCATACATTTCTCTGTGTCGGTGGCCGATAAACCTCGAAGTCAACGAGATAACTAAAGATCAGATAAATTCAGTGACTTCCCCTGCAGGTACTTGAAGGAGGTATTAAGAGGTCTGGTTGAAACTATAAGGAAGAAAGACTGACCACTTTTTGGTTGCACGGTCCCACAGAAGATTTCGTATAGCTGGATCACCATGGACTACTCCACAAGCAACACATTCTCTAAAAGAGCAGTAATGTTAGCAGCTTTCAGGGTATGGGATATGGAGTACCCTACAGCCATGCTGCTTTAAAATGCAGCTCTGAGATCATCACGCTCCTGCCGCGTCATGTGGTTATAGATGGGTGCTGGACTAACCCCAGGTAATTTCTCCATTAAAATACAGAGGATATAACCACCTGGAACCCACTGATCATTCCCTTGTTGCTTTTTGACCGAGCTAAACAAAGCTGGCGTACATGAACAATGAGCATTTGTAAGAATTGAAAGTGCCTCTACTTCCATTTTACACTGTACTATCATCCCCGAAGTAGCCTGCTGCGCTCTGATTGAAGGCTTCTTGGTCGCTGTTCCCATCCAAGGGATCCTAAGTCTATTTTAGATGCAACTCATCCAAAGGGAGAGAGAAAGAGCTCTGAAACATACTGCATCCGGATTTTGATGATTGCTTCCTGTGGGCCATCGCCACTCAGTTTGGAACAGACAAAAACAGCGCGTGCCTCAGAGCCTAATCCATCCATTCGGGCAGTCTCTTCGGCATGGTAGTATTCATTTTCCTGCAGCTTTCTCTCAAGCTTCCAGGTTGACTCCGATGGGAAAGAGACTGTAGAGTTGATGAAGTCATCATCATCAAACCAAGTGATCCCAGACCGAACACGCATGCTGGAAGGGGCAAAAGGAGAATTGGGCAAGAGAAGGTTGGCGATAAGAGATGAAACTCGGATGGAAAGGTACAGTACGCTTATCTCAGCAGGCTCAGACCCTCTCGCTAAAGAATTGGTCAATTCTAGTCACAAGAAGTCAGAGTTTGGAGGAGTTCACAGTACGTAGTATGGAAATGGATTAGTGCAAGGCCGGCGCAGCCCGAAGTAGTACCGAAGGGCACCTCGCTGGTCTGAGCCCGCTGAGATAATCCACCAGCACGTTCTTCCAGTTAACTACTTGTAAGCAAAAGACATCGCGAACTCCACACTTCTATGACAGCCAACAAATCGCTATCCGGGGATAGCCTTGAAATGATGTGTGATGAGCAAAACATCCATCTTGGGCAATCTTCATGTCTGCTCTGCAGACAACCGGTAAACGCTGGATCGGTTGTCCTTGGTACGCTGCCCTTTGGATAGCATGAGCCCTTCTAACCAATCTGACAGATCTAAATCAAAGTCGGTTTACTGTTCCGGAGTGTAAAATCCCATGTTTCCGCTGTTCAAGAGTCCCAAGTCCGTCACCTTGCTTTCACGAGCAATGCTACCACATCTTGGAAGACAGCTATAAAACCTCCGAAAAACCCACTTCTGATGACTTGCGGAAATTTGCAGATGCAGTCAAACCCCTCTACAAACCTCAAGACAAAGAACAAAGAGATACTGCATCTATCCGGGAAGGGCTCTTCAGCCGTTATACTAGGCATATTATGGAAAACAGTTTCAGACAAGAGTTGCTTGGGCAATTACCGGCAGAGATCCAGGCCATAATATCGGACTTTATCGGTCCGTGCTGGTACTTGATAGTGCTTGGTGAGACATGCCGATTGATGGAACAGTTGCGGAATTCCACTGGAAGTCAATGTGGACGGTTCAGCTTGGCACAAGAGATTTACATCACCAGGACGAGATATCAAGGCATTTCCTACATTTCAAGAATCAGCAGCATGCCACTCGAATCACAACTCCTAGGCGTCTCCAACAGACTACGTCTAAAGCCACCGGCACATATCAGAAAGATCATCCTATCAGTAGACCATATTGGCGTACGTCAAATACAGTTTGTGGATCAAAACTCAGACCCCTCGCCAGATGGGTCGCCATGGTATGAAATATACAAAGTTTCAAGTTCCCATGTGGAGGCCCATGTTAGCTTTGATGTTGGTTTATACATATCCCAATATATAAGTATACATTAGCTAAGAATAAGCAGGGCTTGTTTGTCAGGAGCATCCGGCTCCTCCCAGAAAGTTCATATAGTACGCCCAGGACCTGGAGCAGTCCACATCCACCAGAAGTCCAGCCGAGGAACATTTATCGCACTCGGGATAACTGCCGGCTACATTATGTGAAGCTTAATGCAGATGTTCAAGGCCTTCTCATTTGTTGTTCCCATGCCCGAAATATCGGAATTCATGTTTTCACAAACACGTCAAAGGCGTTCAAAACGTTCATCGCCTTGATGAACCAACGCTCAAATAAAAGTTATAATTATTGGTTTTTCTTCCCGATTAACGTTGATGAATCCATTGAAGCGGCTTGGATTCGAGGATTTAAAGGCCTCAGTGGACCAGGTTCCAGCCCTGTACTAGTTGTAAGTTCAATTCGTCCTTTTCTTCCTTATACCACTCACCGATAAAGATCCGAACTACGTTAGGAAGAACCGCCATATTCGGACCACACCCACCAGCCCGGCTGCAACAGCTTTACGAGTTTCATCCCTTAGTTAAGAATGGGGACGGTGTTATTTCAGGGATTATTCATGATGGACTAGATCCAGCATCAAAGTGCATTTCAGAGATCGGAGTCACCTGCAACCAGCAACGTCGCACCAAGACCCCGGAGCCCGAGCCCGCCTTTGACCGCTATAGCCCTCCCCCAATCCCTCCCTGCGGTGGTTCACCAGCGACTTCTTGGTACCTAACAAAGGCCCCACTCGAAGGTCTTTTCAAAGTGCGAGTCTGCAGGGATAAAGAAAAGTTGCATCACCCCTGCCTCGGTCTTCTACTATATTACAAGAATCGACAAATTGAGTCACTTGGGCAGATCCGTTGGGACCAAGACCTTTCGCATGAGGTTCTCGCACCTATACGCATCCAGAGTGGTAATATCGATGGAAAGGGTTACATTAAGAACGTTCAACGAGACGCAGCGTATTCTGGGCTTGATTTGGGAATTGGTGAATGGCAAGAACTACCAGAACGTGGAACTATCGTCTGGTGGTTTGGCCATTTAGGCGACAGGATTATTATATACAATGATTAGTGTCGAATCCCAAGGCACGGAAGCATAGCAATTGTATTGACTATCTGATATGCTAGATGAGCTACTAGCTATTCAGTCTGCTTGCTTGCTTGAAGACTAGATCTAGGTGGCGGGGGGGGGGGGG
>JAPVCG010000028.1:260582-279380 GCA_029606305.1 Paecilomyces fulvus
TTGGAGACGAGAGCGCCGCAAGAGCATCCGGTTGTCCTTACAAGGGGACCCGCTAGTAAGTCAGGGATATCGGATTGGAACTGGTCCGACCAGTCTAAATTTGGTCTAATGGTCTCTGATTGCTATCTAAACCCTTTGCGGTATATGTTCCATGATGCATTCCGTCCTGGTAGTTACTTACGTTGCGATTTTTGCTTTGTTTTGGATATTCTACGCGTAGCTAGTATGAATATCTCACTGTCAAACAAACTTCTTCAGAGCGAGGCCTTTCAGCCCAAGTATGCCATACTTCTCGCCACTCGCATACATCCGAGCGTCTATGGGATCTCTGGTGCCGAGCCCTCACTATAGTCTGCGTCAACCGATATCAGAGAAGATACAGGTAAGTCTTGCTGGCCTTCTGCGGCGTGGCTATCGCGACAGATTCGCTTTGGATCTTGTAGATTCGATTCTGATTCTGGTTCTGGTTCGATAGCGACTAAAATCCATTAGCTACACTTCATAGTAAAAGATGTATATACACTGACCTTCGTGAGCCTCTTCTAGTTCATTGAACCATGCCGTCAGAACCCGTAGGACGTCCAAGATATGCTGTTTGTTGTGAGTGTCAACTCTCGTTGGTGATACCTGCGTCACGTCTGAGAATAAACGAGCTAGAAGTATCGGCATGTCCTCGTAGCGCAAGGACTTGAAATACTTGATGTTTAACCGCATCTAGGCAGTATGAAAGGCCAGTGAAACATTAGTGGGCGCGTTGAGAGAGATTGGCCGAAGAGACGATGAAAGCGCATGACAAGGACCTGGCTGAAGTTGCAGCCATGGGAGCCTCCCCGCCTCAGCGTCCATGGGGATCCCGAACAATCACCAGCAATAAACTCAACAAATCTTGGAGGGCAGCCCGAAGGGTATCATAAGGTTCAGCAAGTGTTACTCTCATTGTCGCCATGTCCATTCCATTGCCATATTACAGAGAATCAGATCAGTTACCTTCCCCGCTCCCGGACCAGCACGAAATCGAGACAGCCACAAACCTTCTCCCCACAATTCGCGATGCCAGGTATGATGGACGCATTGTCGTTATTAGAGACCAATACGTTGTTAAGTACGGTACCTATGTCTGCGAGAACGAAGGCCATCCTTTACTTTTCATCGAGCGGCATCTCTCCATCCCCGCTCCACGTCTATATGCAATGTATCGAAATGGGCGCAAGCTATACATCGTCATGGAGTTCATTCCTGGAACGCAACTGAAGGCCCTATGGCCTTTGCTTTCAGAAGATGAAAAGGGTTCAATAATGGACCAGCTTCACCAGATATTTCGAGGTCTACGGGCACTCCCGTCCGAAGGATTCTACGGAAGTGTCGCGAAAGGACCACTACCGTATCGATATTTCTTTTCGAGAGATCATAATCCAGCGATAACCGGTCCCTTCGAGACAGAAAAAGAGCTCAACCTGGCATTATCACTACACTCTCGTCAGAACTGGGCGGACAACAATAGACATGGATGGATTTCCGACTTCTTTGCCCGAAATCTTCCCTCCGCTCTTAAGGGCCACAGAAGCACCTTCACCCACTCAGACCTACACGCGCAAAATATTCTGATTCAGCAAACGACGGACCCACTATCGGGCAAGAAACATTATACGGTTGCGGCAGTCATCGATTGGGAAACAGCTGGTTGGTATCCTGCCTATTGGGAATATGCTGCTGCCTTTGCTCTCTTCCAATGGATTGATGATTGGCCGGAGAAATTTGAAAAGATTGTTGATCCCTGGCCGTTGGAGGCTGCTATGCTGAGATTTGTGCATCAGGACTTGGAGTTTTAGGAATGATTATCTGTCTATAATTCCGGTCCTTCATACAGTTTGATATAGATGTGTATTATCAAGTCCATTTACTGGTTCAATTGCAGTTACCCGTTCACGATTGCCAGGCTGTAAAGCCTTTGCATGGCTTTCCCCTGTCTCTGAGCTGCAGAGCACTTTTGCTGTTGATATTACCCCCATTTGAAAGCCAGTCTAGACTCATCCATGTTGTAGACATCTTGCTCAAGGATGCCATACTCCTGAATGGTATCATGAACCCACTGAAAGCAGCCCTTAATAATCTCTGGATCTTCACATTAAGCTCGCTGATAGTCACACTTTCAGGTATATTTTGAGCAGAGTTCTTGATGCGAGTCAGCCAGTTTTCACCAATAAAGGCCTTTTGCGAGGATGGTAACTGTGCACATAGCAATAGCTGTGCCAGATAGCGTACAGTTGCAATTCGGGAAAGTAAACCACGTCGGTCCATATCACGAATCCATGTTGAAAGTGTATTCTCTTCTGTATCTGTCAATTTTCAACAATTGTCAATTGAATCTTTGCAAGAAGTGGTCCCATTGACACATGTTATACGGTAAAGGTCCTTGGAGGAACGTCAAAAGCTTTGGTAGCTGCAGTTCTTGATGAAGAAGGCCTTTTTTTTTTTCCATAGGAATCAAGCGCAGTTTTCTATGTCCTTCCTTTGATATATCGTCCATTGGTGTGGATACATAACTACGTACTTCAATCAAGTTCCCCAACCAACCAATCACAACCCCACCCGTTCCCGCAGTAACTCGCAATCCCACACGTGACCCCGATAAGTCTCGCGATAAGGAATTTTCCAGACGTCCAGATCCAGACGGTCGTTACGAAGAAAAAGCTCAGACTCCATATTCCCTAACCTATTCCCCATATATCAACCTCTCCAGAACATCTCGTGAAATCAAATAAAGAGACAAACAGACAGCAAGAAATGACCCAAGGCGCACTCAAGAAATCCAAGCCCGGTGCGGGGGCGTCGAAGCGGTATGTCCTTTCTTTTCTTTTCTTCTCCTACCCCCTCCAGCTTATATTTATATTTATATTTATATCGGACCTTGACATTTCTACCTACCCCTATCCTCACCCTCACCAAGGAAATCCAACTAACTCCCCAAAACAGCTCCAACGCCCTCGGCCCCAAGAAAGGCCAACGCTCAATCGCGCCCAAGAAAGCATCGCTAGTGAAGCAGCGGAAGATGACGAAGGTGGGTTATCACCGCTTTCTGCCCATATACATATGCAATATAACATGTTGTGGTGATGGAGCCCATCTAATGGATTTACTTTCATGATAGAAATTCTCTGCCGGACTGATTACCAAGACGGAGCGGAATCTGGCTGAGCGCGCGGGACATCTGGAATTACTTGCGGGGGGGAAGAAAGAGAAAGAGAAAGGGAAGGATAAGGGAGAGAAGAGGAAGTGAGGGAAGGGTTTGAGAATTGGAGTATGGAGTTCTTCCGAGCGATATTCCTTGATCGCATCAGTCGGGTGAAAAGTGTTTGATCAGAGGAAGGGCTGTGCGCTTAGCGGCTTTCCGTGGGCTGTTCCTCGTTGTTAACCACAGATGTACTGAGGAGGCTGCGCATGCGATTTCCCGGCGGAGGACAAATGGACCTGAGGAGGGACGATAGGAGTTCCCCTGCAACGCGCCAGGTACAGCTGCATTGTGAACTGTCACTGGATCTATCATAAGACGAGTCCGGGCAGCTTGGAGATGACCTCGAATCAGGACCACATGCGGATGATAACATGCAGAACTGGCGATTTATCGTTTGATGATACCATTTTAGTTCAGATTATTGAGTTTCATGGCCTTCCAGAATATATATGAGTTGATAGATAAGAAGATATGTACAGACGAGCTGAGTGTCCGTTAAATGGAGATTACCTATAATACCAAGAACCCACCCTGTATAGAACTCTAGGGTCCGTCTAAAATATGTGCATGGAGATTCATCAATCATTAGCCTCCCCCACCCTATCTATACACCGCCGTATCCAATCGCAATGAGGGTATCCAGAAATGCATTAATCCGCCGATAACAAAACAGCTGCGTCCGACCTTCTAGAATTTTGCAACACGGCTTGGAACACCGGCTTGCTCGATGAGATCGCGTCCCCTCTCCATCCACTTCTGGAAGCCGTTGTCCGTTGCGTCAGCGGGGAAGTCATCCCAGACCGGATTCGCGTCGGCGTAGGAGGACCATATCCCCTTGGGAACGTCTGCAGCGGACCAGGAGGGCAATTTCGCAAGAACACTGGTGTAGTAGACGTAGAGGATCCGGCAGAGCAATTCCACCCGCTCAACATAATGGTGTTTGCTCGGGTCTGGATTGACGCCGCCATCACCCAAGCGCTTCCACCAGGAAACTCGCCATCGGAGGGTGAGGAGGATCCGGCCGAGTTCGTCAAGGAAGCGCAGATGTGCTTCATGGGAGATACGCTTCCATTTGATGTTGTAGAAGTCACGCTCTAGCTTTCGGAAACCTTCCACCTCAAGCATGCGGCAGAAAATACGTGACAACTGCGCTGCTAACAGGATCTCTTTTTGATCCTCTGGATTGTTGACGTCCATTAGACGTTCCTGTCCATTTTCATCCACCGGGACGAAGCTATATGCGGCGCGGCTTGGCATGTTATTCCACTGTGACAGCAAGGCCTGAGGGAGAAAAGTAGTTAGTAATTGTGGCTCGCAACCCTAAGGACGTCTTGACTTACAAAGAGGTTACTCATGGGATCGCAATCTCGAAGACAGGTCAGCCAATTCTTTGACTTGTCTTTGGACTCGATAATTCGACGGTCGATGAACTCCAGGAAGGTGGAGCCAGAATTGCCGTTGTATTCGGTTAATCCCTTCAAGAACTTGTAGGTTTCGCCCAAGTCTAGGACGTAGAGAGTTCCCCAGGCTTGGCTCGCGCGGATGTTGAAGCGACCACGTCGCTCGCTGAGAAATGACAGGAGGTCGTTCAAGTTAAACGCAGAAGGAATTTCCATCCTCACTCTGCCGGATCCATTCACGGTAGGATGATTGATGGCTCGTTGAGCTGAGAGACATTAGTACTGGGAGACAAAAAGAGGAAAGATTACCATCTTACAGATATAGTTGCATGTTCCGTACTCCACGATGCTGGCAAAGCAAGCGCGGGCGCACGGCTGTTCATGTAGAGTGGGCCGGCATGCATCACACGGCGAGCCTCCATCACACTAGTTCCGAGTCAGCATTTCGGGGGAACCATGGAATCTTTCAAGATCCGACTCAAGGAAACATACCTTTCGCTTGTTCAGACGACACTGAACACAAGTATCCTTGTTCTTCCGGCGCATTCCCGCATTGGCCCGTCCGACGAGACTCAGCGGACCCTTCCGGCGCGCACCGCGTGGGGGAGAGACGAAATCTGCAGAGGAAATTGATCCTCCCTGGCCATCCTCTTGGACGATCTGCAGTGGCTTCGGCTGTTGAGGCTGGTCAATGGATCCTGCAGCGTTCCTCTGCTTCCGTTTCCTGGCCGTAGTGACGGGCTGCAGAGAAAGTGGGGTGTGACGCGTCAGTGCTCGGTGTGCGACGGCCATATTTCGAGCTTTCGTAGAGATCGAGGTAGATGCTGGCTGTTGCATTCCCTGGCCAACCAGGAACACGCCTGCGTTCGGAATTATATGCGACAAATTCGACGCACTGCTACCCGGGGACATATCGTTCCATTCCATAAAAGGAGCGTCTTCTTCACTGAGCTGGCGATCCGCAAATGCCGAGACATCGTCATTTGTTGCCGAATAAGAGCTTTCAAAGACCCCAGAGACATCCTCGGAGGCAGAGGGAGGGCTCTCGGGCTGTTCGGGTGATTCCTGCTTCGTTACCTGATATTCGTCGTAGAGGCCTAGACTCTGTGGCAGCACCGAGAATGTAGAAGTCATGTCCGCCGGAATCTGCACATCAAGATCGTCGAACCATTCCAAATCGAGAGGTTGACCAGCGGCCGATAAATTCACCGCCTGTGCTTCTCCGTCGCTGCGTTGAGGATCCGAAGCAGATGCATCCGGCACTGGCGCAATGGATGTCGTCGCACCATTGAGGGTATCGGTCCATGAGTCGTTAATCAACTGAAAATTTGACGACAGATGCTGGAAGGGCGTGACTTGACCGGATGGCAATTGAGGGAGGTTCTGAGTGGGTGGCTTGTTGCTACCGTCGAGGATCACTGCATCTGTCGATGCTGCCGGCTCTTTCTCGAAAGAATAGAGCAAAGGGGTATCAATTGGCATTCCTGCCACTAGAGCTTCTGGTATTTGGAACTGTGTCCATTGTTCTTCGCGGTGGAAGTTGGCATCCGTTAATGATGCCAGGGTGTCTGGGGTGACGGTGCCATTGAGGATGTCGAACTTCTTCTGCGGCTTCCCTGGGTGGCTGTAGAGAGGGACCGTCGTTAGCGTTTTTGCTCTTATCGCAGTGAATTGAATGGGAATGCGGACCTGTAGTCCAGGTTGGAGAAGTTGTGGGAGCCCTCCTGCTGATCGCGCGCGCCGTGTAAGGAGCTGAACTCTCCGATGTCAGCCTGGGAGGACTCCTGACTGGTATCCCATTCTGGTGACCGGTCGAATCCCGGTCTCTCCCATGATGCAATCGAGAAAGCACCGTCTGACTGCCAGTTATCAAGGAAGTTGGACTCGAAGCCCGATGTAGGCTCAGCGCTCCCACAGTCCATATCAGACGAGCGAGACGGGTGTGGGCAGCGAGCTGGCAGCCAATCCGCGACCTCACTGCGAATTCCTCTCGAACTTGGCAGGATGCTCTGCAGCTCGATGAGAAGAACAAGGACGATCGCAGAAGGGATGAAAGATTGTTCAACGCGAGTTGCTGAAGTGATTTAGTTGATCCGACCTGCGGCTGATGGTTCCCCGCCAAAGAGTTTGCGGTCGGATGATACCTTTCTGGGCACTGCCGACCAACCAACCACACGTGAGTTTACCTTGAGGACTCCTGAACGTTCCCAAAGTCTAGAATCCACAGGAGCTTCAGAGACAGCACGAACTTCATACTATCATGCGATAGGGACCGTCTATGCGATGCGACCGACCACGGAGACAAAAGTCTCCGACAAGAAATGGCGTGTTGCGTCCCGCTCAGTAATCAGGATGTGTCCTTAGCTGGCAGAAGAAAACACAACGAAAAGGTTGAACATCACCGGCCGTCTACCAAACGACAAATTCTCACTTGTAGGGTCGAGAATTCTACGATTGACTCACAGATGCACTCCAGATGCACTCCAGACTTCTGTCAAAAGGCGCGCTCAGATCCATCAGGGGTTTGGAGGATTGTGAAGATCTGAGCGCTTGTGCGCCCGTTGGGACCCGCTTATTCCATCAGAAATACTGGAATTCGTACCTGATTCGAATCCATCCATGGGTTGATGCGAGTCCAGTATCACTTTAACTCAGCAAAATTTTCATTCTGCCCTAGGGCTACGGAGTAGAGGCGCCCGTCGGTCGGGAAGGATCCGATACTTAACAGCTGATCGATCGCTTAGTGTCACTGATGAAGCACATGATGTTGTGCAGCAGAATCCTGCCCCAATAACTAATAATAACATGGTCTGAGATGGACGGGATCCTTTTGCCTTCTTTTAAAGAAAATATGGTAACGTGATGCTTCATCCATGACCCCCAAAGGCCTTTATTATCCGGTGAGCATCGAGAACAGGTCTTGTTCACCGCAGGCACCTTTTGGGATTACGGTGTTCTGGTCTTTTTCATTTCCATACGCACGTGGTTCTCCACTTCAACGGTGGACAGCAATCAAGGGTTGCAACCTCATTGGCCAATGGATCAGATTGGATTGGTACCGGTAATGGTGTGACAGGTATTGTCACTCCGGTGAGAAAGACCTGCCCGTCCTCCCCCATCTGGATGTACAAGAATGGAAATCCAGACTGACGTCGCGGAGCCTCAGTTCCATTTTGCCGGGGTTCTCTCGGCCATTGGGGTTGAACTTCGGTCAATGGAGGTTCCCCAGGTTCCCCAGGTCATTATATAAACCGCCCTGGGGGAGGGGATGTCCAGAGAGGGAGAGAGAACTTTTCTCCAGTTCCAGTCCTCTGCTGCGTGCTCCCCTCCGCCCCGGTACGGACTGCGCCTGACCTGGTTCATCATGCATATATTGGTACGTCTTGTCACTGTTGCCTTCTTTCTTGACTGGCCTGTGCAATCTCACCAGCCCTGGGTTGTCTGTGACACTGGTGGCCTGAAGGATCCATGATGCTGGCCCTCCCCGATCACAAGGAGAATTGAGCTGACGGGGTTGAATAGGTGGTGAACGACGACGGACCGCCCTCGAGGCGTCTGTCTCCTTATGTACGGCCCTTTGTCGATGCTCTCCAGGATGCTGGCCATCTGGTTTCCGTCGCAATTCCCGCCGCATCGCGCTCATGGATTGGCAAAGCCCACATCATTGGAGCCTCTCTGACCGCATCATATGTACATCCTGATGCCTTTCGGGAGGATGGATCGTGGGACTCGACCGGGACTGAATCAACGGGGGAAACTCGGGGCCATGAATGGGCCGTCATCAGCAATGGCACGCCCGCTAGCTGTACTCAGCTGGGACTCTACAACCTGTTCACGGACCGGGAACCCATCGATCTCGTGATCTCCGGCCCGAACCATGGGCGCAATGCCTCCACGATCTACAACCTGTCGTCCGGGACTGTGGGCGGAGCCCTTGAGGCGGTAACATGCGGCAAACGGGGCATCGCATTATCGTTTGGCAGCAAGGAAGAGCAGGACATCGAAGTCATTCACGCTGCGTCGCGGCTGTCTGTGCGGGTGATCGAATATCTATGCCGGCACTGGGACGATCGGGTCGAACTTTACAACCTTAATGTACCGATGCGGCTTGACGTCGAAAGCCGTCCAGTGCGCTACACACGCGCATTGCCGAACTACTGGACCAAAGGAAGTTTGTATGCGGAGGTTATTGATTCGGGAGAGTCCGGCTTGAATGGAGGAGCGGTCAACCAATCAGCAACCCTGAAGTCTCAGACAGTCAATGGAGTCGATGGTCTCAGCGATGTAAATGGTGTGAACGGCGTCAAGGAAATCAAGGATACCAACGGCGTGAATGGCGTGCATAAGACCAACGGAATCACCCACGTGAAGGAACGCCACTTCCAATGGTCAGCAGAACTCTCGGACATAGTTCGGAGTCTGAAAGAGAGTCCAGAAGGAACAGACGCTCACACCGTCTTGAGCGGTTATACAAGGTACCTTGCTTCCCGATCCCATATTTTCCCAATTCTATTTCTACCAAGTCTCTAACTATAAAAAGCGTAACCCCCCTCCGCGCGAACTTCTTTCACCCATCCGGTTTCAGCGGCGAGCTGCAACTCGATAATTGAAGTACTGCGTACTCTACGACACGTTCAAGATACCCCTTAATAAAAATCATTTGTTATTTTTTAACACATCACATCTATTCAAAATGCATGGTATTTCCACTCGATCTTTTTCTTTATCGGTCTTGATCTAGCTCCAATTGTGATGATGACTATATTATCCCATGGATATTAATACATGACAACGTTCGGTGGATATTTAATTAAGTTAGGTTGTGGGATTCTGAAGTACACATTCACCCCTAGTGATCTCGTTATGTAGTAGAGTGGAGCGGATCGTGGGATGTTAATAATATTCTGCCAGAACCTACTCTACGGTAGAAGCAAGAAATAGGATAAGATTTTAGGGGGCCTGAAATAGCAGGCGGTCACCCCACTGCCAACGTACTACATAACAAGGAACGAGGAACGAGTATGGATGTCATCGATTATCAGAGATATCATTGGTTCGATGGTATTGGATCCTGGAACATGAGATTCCCAGACTAGTAGGTAAGTAATAGTATTGCTACTGTGAAAAGGAAAACAACGTAAGAAGGTATATCATTTCACAAGCAACATAAGAAATGCAATCACGGGAGATTCACCGCAGCTAATCAAACGCCCTAACTTCGCTCAACCATCATCAATTGAATTCAGGACGGTATCCTAAAAAAGGAAAAGGATAAAAGAAAAGGGAATATCTAAAGAGCTCTGGCAGCTTCACCTGCTCCGCTTTCCACGCTCGATATCTTCCCCGCTCTCATCTTACCCTTGTTGGGTCCGCCCTCGCCGACTCCCATCCGTCGGGCGACGTACCGCTGCGCCACGACTCCGATGGCCAAGGACAGAGACTCCTCGACCCAATCGGCGACCCATTCACGGGGGTCGACACCGCCGCTCTCGATGATTTCAGCGATCGAGTCCGGCACGACGACCCGTGGGATGTTGGCGTCCTCGGAGTCAGGGTCCGCAATGGCTGGAGGAGGGGCGTCAAGCCAGTCAATCCACTTCTGGGGGATCGATTGAGAGATGGCGTGGAAGGCGATACCGTGGATCGGATCGTGGAGGTAGAGTGCAAAGAAAATTTCGTCGGTTTCCTTGGGGTCTTCGACTTCGACAGCACCCTTCGGGGTCGCCTTCTCCGCCGTTGGACCAGCTTGGAACAGGTCCTTCGGGGCCGTCTGGCTGATCGCTTGGATGGCCAGGAAGATATCGCTGCTCCGGACCGGGTTCGACTCACTCAGGACTTCTGTCGCGTGCTTTGCAGCTTCTTCGACGCCACCGCGGGAGGAGAAGTATTCAGATGCGTAGGCTTCGGCGCTGGCACGCGCAAGTTTCGTTCCTTCGACGGCTCCCTTCACAGCGGAGATGTTGCGCGGATTCCCAGGGGTGACAGTTCTCCACCACGGGCCATCGTGCCATCCTGCAATTGAAGATTGATATCCCGAGTCTCCTCCGCGCCTTGGACCCGATTCCTGACCCCGTTGCACGACCAGAAGGTCGCCGCCTTCCACCTGAGACATAACCCGCTCGAAAACAGAATAGACGATAGGATCGATGCTTGGATAGCCGGAGAGGTCATGTGTGATGTGGACCTGTAGACGCTCGTGTGAAGAGATCGGAGGCGCAAGAGTATGGATCAGAGATGTAAAGGTAGGAATCGCAAGAGTCCGTAGCTCTCCACCTGGAGAAAGTATCAGAATAAGCACGCAATCAACCGAGGGTCGCGGAGAGTATTACCAAGTTCTCTCAGAGATCCCACATTTCCTCGTAGCTGTTCGGCCCATTTCTGAGCTTCTTCGTTCTTCTGGATTTCTTTTACAGCAGCTTCGGCCTGTTTCACCGCTGCGCTCGCCGTTGCAAAAATCCCTCCCCACCATCCGCCTCCTTGGCTCTTGGGGGCTTCTTCAGCGGGCTTAGTGGCCGGCTCAGGTCGTGGAATATCTCGAGATGTCCGTCCAGCGTCCGTTGACTTGCGAGCCGCAGCGTCCTCGCTGGTCCGGCCAGCAGGAGGGGTCGCAGCAGATGTCAGTTTGGGTGATGGTCGGTGCTCTGATGAGAGTCGAGGAGTAGCCGCCCGACTGGCCGGGCGCTGAGAAACGAGATCGTTCAGTTCCGCTAGCGGATCGTTGTCTGGTGCTGATGTTGTCGTCGTCGCCGTCGCCTTGGGCGCTTTCTTCACGTCCTCGGTGTCGACCCCAAGGTCGTCAAACTGAGCGAGGAGCTCATCGCTCGTGGGTTTGGCGCTTTTCGGGGGCATCGTTCTATGTATCCTCCTGTTCGAAGAACGAAGGATGTGGAAATTTTGTTGTTTCTACTGCGATGATGGATTTGTTTTATGTAGACAGACGGATAGCAAGTGGTCCTGGTCCCCTGACTTGCGTAGTCGGTGGAGCTTCCCAGTTCATGACCTGTGCCAAGAAACCCCAGATGGAGAAAAAGAGATGCGATCTTCATTGATCACCGAGCAACAACAGAACTGTATAGTTTGTAAATGAAATTATTTTGAAATGTCTGTGATGATCATAAATAGAACATACTATCCGAATGAGATAAATTCCCGTTTTTCATGGCTTAGATGAAGTGTGGGGTTGAGGACCATGACACTTTTGTAACTCTAAACAATGTTCGCATCCCTGTCAAGTAGATATTATCTCAACAAGTACCACGACTTGTCCTTGATCAGAGAATATTGTGCGTGAAACTTTGCGAATTAATACTCTGTCTATTCTGGCATTACTCGACCGTAGATGCCAGCTCCTAAGTGTATATTTTCCATATATTCATCCCCGATTCTCGTATTTAGCATGTTCCCTAACTCCGAAATGCGGAGTTGCTGCTTACCCAACTCACTGCGTCAATATGGCACATTCGCATACTGCCAAAAATAATATTTGAGTATCTCTTCAATCCGAAAAAGTAAAAAGAACACAGAACCTCATCAGGATTAACTAGACTGTCCTGGCACGTTGGTCAGCCAGTTTCGATACAGTGTTGTCCAGACCCTATTTTTCCTATATATATACATGAAATAGTCCTGTAGAAACAGAAGCTACCTGTGGTATCATGGCTCTTGCGTATTTAAGAGCTAGAAAAATGTATCATCATGAATGTGTAGTCGCATTGAAACCCGGCATAGCGTTATCGGCGCCACCTCCGATGTGGGGTTGCGCGGGCACTCCACGATTTCATTTAATGACCAGACATTAGTGGAAGCAACTACACACGTGTTTGAGGCCTCAGTTTCCAGGTGAGTCATTGTCTTAATGATATGTGCGACGGTTGCTCAAGCAATTGAGCAAATACCAACTCGATTATTGACATCGCAAGCCATAAGGTACCTGATAAGCAACTTGGAGCTTGTTTCCCGAAACACAGTAAGTGACACAGCATAGTTATTGGCATCCTCGAACTAAGTGAAGTCCTTAGCTCCTTCTCAGAAGTATTCAACACACACACACACACATTCCTCGAAACTACCGCACAATGCGTCTCCCATACGCTCCCAACCCTCCTCCAACAAGCACCCCCGAGGAAGCAGACATCCTCGCGCGAGTACAAGCCCGACGCGGCGAGCGCGGACTCATCCCACTCGACTTGGCCCTCCTACACTCCTTCCCCGTCGCTGATGGCTGGAACACCTTTCTGGGCGCCATTCGGACCCGAACCAGCCTCCCCGCAGACTTACGTGAGATCGCCATCTGCCGGGTCGCCGTCATCAATGGCGCCTGGTTCGAATGGGACCACCATGCGCCTCTACTCCGCGAAGCGGGAATGAGTGAAGAGGGCATGCGCGTCGTGGTTGATGTGACGGCGGCAGGGTCCGAGGCAGTGCTTAGTCGCCAGCAGAGGGCGGTTCTGGAGTACGCGGACGCGATGACCAAGACTGTCAAAGTTCCTGATGAGGTATTCCAGGAACTGAAGGATAATTTCTCCGAGAAGGAAGTCGTGGAGATTACGGCGACTGTGGCGGCGTATAATTGCGTGAGTCGGTTCCTGGTCGCGCTGGACGTGGGGGAGAAGAATCGATGATGGTACTATTACTGTTGGCTTTGACTCTTTGTATGCAGACACTCTTAAATATCATTGTCTTGCTACAGGACTTGGCGGCCACCACAGCCAAACCAGCCATTTTGGATCTGTGAAAGACGGAGGTGTATACTTGGTACTTGTACCCTCAACGAAGGGTGGGGCATCTTAGTTCAATACAGACGAGATGCATAACTCTTTCCACAACTATTGGTTCAGCAATCAGGGTTGACTGACTCATATATATACCTTACAAGATGTTTTTCCGAATTAAATCAAGTATACCATTAAGGAGTGGGGCTGCGTTCTAATTCTTCAATTCCGTCCTGAGCCTAGTTCTTGCTCAATAATCCCATTGATGTTTCTTATAGACACTAGAGCCCACTTTGATATCCTTCCAAAGAAATCAGGAAAGAATGAAAGAACTGCTAGTTCCCATCTCAAGTAGAATCATTGATATTAGTTATGTGACAGATTACTCTTTTTCGTGAAGTGGTCGATAACATACAATCCGGAGAGATAATGGATCATTGGCGAACGCGCGCTTAAACTCGATCAGGGTGGGGAGGGAAGAGGATATTTTTAGTGAGAAGTAGGGGAAGTACTAACTACGTAGTCTACTAGTTGATGCCAAGCCAAGAACTAGTGGGAGTAATTTATTACGTACTTGCAAAGGGAGGGGAGGGGGAATGATTTGGGGAGGCTGTGACCGGACAGATAATTGATTAAGCAGCTACTGATGACCTTGTCCATGTGCAATGCGGACTGAACAGCAGAAAGTCCAAATCCAGACGGAGTATGAAGGACGGCCTGACAGCTTCAAGGCGCTTAGCTGAGGAACTAGCAGGGATAGTATTACCAAAAATATCAGCCCAGCAATGCAATCTCCGGAATCCGCACGAAGATTGTGGATTGGTATGTGGATTTACAATAATATATTGTGACTTGTCGAGTAAGCGCATATGCGATTAGTTAAATAGATGCTGGAAGAGTCGTTTAGTAATCTCCCAGGTTGGATGGACCGTGGTGACATGTAAGTTGATCGGGATACGCTAGCGAAAATCTTTCGACGTGGTATGACGACTCATCCGTGTCGCGTGGTAAGCAGGGCCAGATCATTTTGCTCCACTGGACTTGAATATGCTCCATATGATGTTATTATTATAGATGTGTTAATGAGGGGTCTACTGGATTTGAAACGCATGGTTCTTTGAACTATGTCGGGGATCTAGGTGGTTTCAGGCATCCTTGTTTTGTACAGTTTCATTCCTTGTGGGAGTAAATCAGTGTCATGAAGGACATATCAGTTATTGATAAGAAGGAGATTATACCATACTATGTAGGAACTACTCCGTATGCATACAATCGTTTTTTGTGGGCTGTTTTCCTGCATGTCATCTTGCTGGATGATGTGGCTTATCTTGACGCCTTACACTCCCCGCCTGTTCCTTTTTTTTTTTACCTCAGTTTTTTATGCAGGATATCCCCCAGAATAGTGTCATTAGATCAACTGCGTAGATCAACGGTCGACCTCGTAGGAATTGTGTTCCTGTGCTTGATCGGTGTCATTCACCATAATAACCCCCTTTCGTTGTTAGGGACTCGTGGAACGGCGCTGACTTCCTGCACGCGGATTGGCCCTCTTGCTACCGGGGCCCGTCTTTTTCCGGGCAGCTTTTCCCAGACGGAGGTGCCCAGCGAGAATTCGCCCAGCCAGATTCGCCCTCCGCCGGCGTTCGCGGCCGCTGATCCTGATCTAGTCTACTCCCGTTCCAAGACACCAGACACTCTACTCTACCACTCGCCCTTCTGTGCTTCTACTACTACTACTCAATCCTTCTACTACTTCCTCCCTGCGGCTGTCACTTTCTCTCTATTCTGACCACGTCGATTCGTGCGTCTCCAGAGTCTCGAGAGCCGGCTGCATATCATATCCTTTTCATTCCCTCTTTTTTATCGCGTTTCTCCATCTTTTTACATCTCCTCTTTCGTCGGTAAGATCTTTTCATAGTACCCGCGCCACCGTCGGTTGACAAGACCTGTCAGTCCGCACGCGAGAGCATCTAAAAAGCAGCTAGACCGATTCATTCGTCTGCGGACACTCTGATCCTGAATATTTACTCTTCTTTTTCATTTTCTCTCGCGTGGGTTGACCCCCTGGTGTTCTTGGTTACCCGATCGGTCTTACTACTGAAAGAACACACACCTATTCCCCGATTAGCCGTTCGCAAACTCTGCCCTTTGTAAACCTGCCACATTCTCAATCCTGCTAGCGAGCAAGTGGTGGTCATCATCAAAAGGTATCCTCTATCCTCGGACTGCTACTACAGTTGGATTTATCCTGTCGTTGCATCAAAAGGTACGTTGGTTCTTGTCGCGTCTACTCCTGGTTGGTGGCACAGCTGGTCCACACAGTCCCTTGCCTTTCTCTATGGTCCTGCCACCACACTTGGTACGGCACATACTCTGGTCTCTTGATCATTCTATGACCTGCAACTACATTTCACTGTCTTCTACACCTACTGGCGGTTCTGCTTTTCATCGTTGTCTTTTTTTTACATACCCTGCCGTGCCCTTGTCCGGGATTGCGCTCTCATTACTACTGGAGTCTTGGCACTGCAAGCGAGGTTTTCGACCAGGGTTCCCGACTAACGTTCTATAAGCAAGGCTTTGCAACCAAATAAATATTCGCACCACGTCAACCAGTCTCTGTTGGCGGATAAGATCAAAGAGCTGTGAATATCTTTTCTCAATCAATGTCATCCGACATGGCTTCGGCCGCTCAGGATGACATCGATGAAGGGAGTCACGCGTCAGACTTTGAGAGTCAGGACTCGCCGCTCCGCCGACAATTCTCCGAACCACTGCATCCGCTCTCCAACTCTATGAGAGCGTCTCTGTCTCCTACACCATCTATCCATCGGGCCACGTGCTCGTGGTGCGGTAAGATTTTTGAGAGCACTGATGAGGACCCATTGGCCCACGAATCAGCTCTTACTGAACATCTCGCGACCGTGCACCCACATATAGCAAAGTTTGCTTCCTATGATGGTGCCGACGACGAGGAAGCTGAAGATGGAGAGGATGGAGAAGAGGAGCACGAGGACGAAGCAGAGCAGATGGATGAAGAAGATGAAGACGTAGACGAGACTCCAGTTGATGAGACCCCAGTTGGCGAAACGGCTATTAACACACCTATTGACGACACGCCCATTGATGATCCTGATGTCGCTCTCTCCAATCAATTGCACGAGTTTTCGCGCCAGGAGCAGACCGCCTCTGTTGAAAAGCGGCTGGAGTCCTTCTGGAACCTCCATAAAGTCCACAGCTTCTCCATCGACTATGACGACGAGGTTGCCAATCTCGAGCACACCTGGGACCATGTCTACCGTGAATCCAAACGTCTCAAGAAGCGTGAATCACCTGAATTCCCATCTCGTCCTAATCCCTATGAGGCCCCATCGACTGCCAAAGGCGAATTCCTCAAGATCACTCCTGTCGAGGCCTTCTTGGAGCAACTTCGGGATCCCGAATCCAAGTCTATCGATGAGCTTTACGCGGTGACAGCCAACGTCGCTCATGCGCTCAAGGTCTGGCAGGACGAGTACCTGGCCATTGATAAACTGTCCAAGCTAGCTACCCGCCACATGCTGAAGAAGACAGCTGACCCTCGCAAGCCTGAAAACCCCGAGGTGTTTGAGGACAAGAAAGAGTCGATGCTGTATGGATACAAATACGACCCGAAGGAACCCAAGATCAGCAACCAGGATCCCTTCGTGCAGGGTGGCTTTAAGCCGACTGCAGCTCAGATGAGGAAGATGACCGCCCAGGCTGGTCCCAACAACCCCAACCCTGACGGCTGGAAGCCTATTGTCAAGTTTGGTGTCGAGCATGTTCCCCGTTTCCAGAATCCCCCCATTGAACTCCTTGAGGGTAAAACAACTCGGAAGCGCAAGGCTGCCCAGATGGAGGCAGCAGCCAAGGTCAGTGAGACTCCTGAGGTCACCACTGCACCTCCTCCGCTCGTCGAACCCGAAAAGGAGACAGAGGTTCCGCCGGCTAAGCGGACTCGCACTCGTGGAGGCAAGCATGTCACCACGCGTGAGACGCTGCAGACGCACACGGCACCTGCTAGTCCCGCTCCTGGCCGCCGTGGAGGTTACTCTGGGCGTGGTGGTCGTCGTCCACGAGGTGCTTCCTCTACTCCTCAGCCTCCCTCTGTTACTCCGGCTCGTGCTTCTGCCCGGACTTCCACTCGCATTCCAGGAACAGCAACTATGCAGACTCCTGTGCCACTGCAGGCCCGTCCTTCGCCGGCCCCCGCTGCTCCTACTACAGCGCCTCCCGCTCAACCCATTGCACCGGCCACTACGGCTGCTCCAGCTGCTGCCACGACTGCTGCGGCCCCCACGAACGGCGTCCTTGCAGGTGCTGATGCGACATTGGATCCGGTGGAGTTGGCCCGCCGCCAAAAGATCGCCAACTCGAAGAACCCCAAGCGTACGGAGGCCATGCTCAACCACTGGGCCAAGTTCAACCGCGAAGGACGGATTCGCAACCCTAAACGTACCAAGGCCCAGATTGAGGCCGATCGTGCTGCTGAGGCATTGAGGAAGGCCAGCGAGCAGCCTAAGCCTGGATCCAGAAAGCGGAAGAGCACCGGGTCTACCACCGCTACCATCACCCCTTCGCCTACACCTGCTACAAACGGGGCTCATCCTCCCGTCAAGAAGGCCAAGCTCGAAGCATCTGTGCCACAGCCTGTTCAGCCGATGCCTGCTCCGAACACCCTTCCCTTGCCTCCACCCAATGCCATCCTACGTCCTTATGGTCCGCACGACCCGATTACCATCATCCCTCATGGATACGCGTCTGGCCCGCCTGTCAATCTTCCTCCGCCACCTCCACAACCTCACCCGCAAGGCCATCCAGTCTCGCATCCACCACCGCATCCGCAGTCGCATCCGCAGTCGCACCCGCAGTCACACCCGCAGTCACACCCACCGCCGCCTCCAATGGCTTATCCTCATCATCCTGGTTACCCAACGGATTACTATTACCACCACTATACACCTATTCACCATCCGCCTCCGCCTCCGCCCCCGGCGCATCACGGCCCGGATGGACGTCCCCGCGCTGCTTGATTGCAGGTCTCGAACATATCGACTGAAGCGCTTTATGCACCATGTGGCTGTCCACTGTCCTTCATCTGGGCAGGATGGCTGTTATTTCACATGATAACTTTCCACGCCTCTCGAGCCTTTGGCTTGAACTGCTGTCACGTTCTAGTCCGGAGTCTGGTGTGATTTCTGGGCTCTGTTTTTTTCCACTTTTTGATTTTCCTTCTCCCTTACATGTACAGTAGTGTAGGGCCTCTGGCCTCGGGACCGCTTCATAGCAGGGCCTGTGGGCCAGAGAGTCTAAGTTTTCTGTTTTCTGTCGTTTTTTTCTTTTTTTTTTTTTGTGTGTACCAACACTTCGTTCCCGGCATTCACAGCAATGAGCATTGGGCGGAATAGCTTGGATTTTCTTTTCCTTGGTCATGGCG
>JAPVCG010000028.1:279429-319369 GCA_029606305.1 Paecilomyces fulvus
TACCTGGCGGTCGCATTGGGCTTTTGTCTGGTGGCATGAGCGGAGAGCGAAATGCGCGGGTCTCCGTTTACCATTCCTGCTTGTCTATGTTTTCTGTGCTCCTTCTCGTCGCCCGGTTTTTCGTGGGCCAGATACCATACACCGGAGCTCGTTGCGATTTACTGTACCACTACTCAGTTGAGTCATCCGCGACATAAATCTCTACAATAGAGTTGTCTTTCTATTTGGTAATAATCAAGCATGTATTCATATACTCTAAAAGACTCTCGAATCACAGTTAAGCCCAACAGTGGGGGTGCGGGTAATGTGATGGGGCCTGCGATAAGTAGGGTTGCCGCCGTTGTGGTTAAGCATGACGTAGGCGCGCACTAGGGCCTTTAGTCTGGTAGTAGACTTGGAGTAGAGTAATGGCAGCAGGAGTTCTCCCATGAGGGATACAGATTCAAGGATAGATCGATACAGGAAAACAATCCCACGTTGATTAGAGTAGATTGTACGTTTTAACCAGGATAATGAGGAATAATATGTCTGGCCAGTAAGGGATCAGGTCGGTGCATCTGGCACCGGATACAGTTTCAACAGGTAGAAAGCTTTGTTTCTCCCAGGGAAAGTCAAGAATTGGAGAAATGATCCACGGTGATGACCAGAGCTTTTCATTAATTCCATCCCCCCCCTCGTCGATAATTCAAGCGTGGTAGATTACATGACACCTCGAATGCTTGGGCTGGTACCAGCTGTGAACATCACGTGATAAGACAGTCATATCACGTGCATCCCGTTCGCCTTGATGCGGCAACCTTTCCCAAGATGATGGAAGCAACTTCGCGCCCTGAATCACCCTCCAGCCTGACAGCGCGCTACCTCATCATAGTCCGTGCTTAATTGGAAGGTGGTTCACTGCGACTGGATTACTTGTTTTCAGGACACCGGCTCAAGCTCCAATCGCGATGGGAAAGAAGAAGCGCGGTCACCCCGATCTCGAAGAGATCCTCGCCCGCCCATGGTGCTACTACTGTGAGCGCGACTTTGACGATCTCAAGATCCTGATCTCACACCAGAAGGCGAAGCACTTCAGATGCGAGAGATGTGGGAAGAGGCTGAATACTGCAGGAGGTACGTTCCCCGTGGCGATCGCGCGCGTATATACCCTGGTCGCGATACTCACACGTTAACCAGGACTGTCGGTGCACATGAGCCAAGTGCACAAGGAGCCGTTGACTGCGATCGAGAATGCCCTTCCCAACCGTGCAGGTCTCGACGTCGAGATCTTCGGCATGGAGGGTGTGCCGGAGGACATCATCCAGGCTCACAACCAGCGTGTTCTGACGCAGTATCAACAGGCAGAAGCTGAGCGACGGGCAGCGACGGGAAATCCGGCCCCGGGAACCTCGTCGGGAAGTCAACCGAAGAAGCCCAAGTTGGAGAGTGCTACAGACTTGAAGAAACGTTTGGCGGAGCACAAAGCCAAGCTCGCGGAGAAGGCCGCGGGCGGCAGCAGTGGGGATGTGACGCCGGTTGGAGCGGGACAGTCGATCCAGACCCCTGGTGGATATGTATGTTTTTCTCGTCGTGAGATGTCCTCTCGAGAATCAATGCTAACCGATGGTGTCCAGACTCAACCCACTCAATATACAGCGGCCCAGCAGCCTTTCAGCAATGCGGCTGTTGCTACTGCTCCCCCCAACCAACAATATGCATATCCACAACCCTATGGCGGTGTCAATTCTCCCTTCCAGGCAGCCGCCGCGAGTCCCGTGTACCAGAACTACTCGCCTAACGGTCAGCAGCAATACCCTCCGGCCACGCAATATACATCTCCGGGGATTTCTCCCTCGCCGTATCCGACGGCCGTATACGGGAATACAGCGCCCCCTCTGCCCTATGCTCAACAGCAACAGCAACCTTCGAGAACCCAAACCCCCCCACAGAATGCCTCGTCGCTTCCCAGCCGGCCCGCGAGCCTGCCGGCTGCTCCGGGTCTTCCGCAGCGTCCTTCTTTCAGTGCGCCTCCCGTCAATGCGGCCCAGATGCAGCAGATGCACCATGGACAGCTTCCCACCCCGCCAACAGCCGTTCCCGGTGCACATGGCCAACCCCCTGCGGTGAATGGAACGCAGCCTTCGACCGCACCGCCTGCCGCTGCTCCCATTTCTGCTTCTGTTGACGACCTGATATCCGGCGCTGCCAAGGAAGCAGAACAGGCGGCATCAACGGAAGGTCCTAAAGCGGAGGAGAAACCGGCTAAGAAGGAGAAGGATAAGTCGAAGCTTACGAGGATGATATATTCAGACAACGAAACCAGTCCGGAGGAGAAGATGGCCAGGCTGTCAAGGTACGCATTCGTTCCTGATCGCAAACCGGAAATGGTTCTTGTGGAGGGCGTTACTCCTGCATTCTCCGGAGTCGTCAGAACTTCAGATGATATAATCGATACATCGGGATAAATCAGCGCGCGGGAACGCATTATACGCCTCGTCGACACGGTCTTGATGCTTGTCACTCAGCAGTCTCGTCTGCATGGTTTCGCTAGAGCGTGGCAAAAGTCTCTTCAGCTAAGTTCGACGCATATCACAGTTTTCGTTGTACATGATACATTTCTTTATTTCCACCCTGATCCATGAGTAGTATGGTGAAGCAGGCTCATGAACAAGATCGTTTTCGGAATTCCGAGGCCTTGTGTCTACATATCTACCACGTTGCGGAGCTCTTGCCTTGGCTCCGAGCGTAGATTCCAGTTGAGGCCGCCACTGGTGAGTCGGTTTCGTCGACCTTTACTGAAGGAGGCTGATAGTCGCTGGTTGTTATGTGGAGGGCAAGTCTAGTGGAATTCGTTTCGTGATTTCGAAATTTGGCCCATCGTCTGCGGCTCGTTCTGGGGAGTCGTGGGATGGAGCTAGGATGGAGCTACTGTTTCGCTCATCCCGGTTAATGTCCATGTAAGTTGCTGAGTTTACAAGGTAGGCCTAGAAGGTAGTCCAAAATAGATCTATGAACGTAACACTTCCATCATTCGTTCACTGCCTTTGTGTAGATGGGTTCCTATAAGGGTTCCTATAATAGTTGAATCTCACATAGGTCGTATCAGGTACAATCGCATCAACGCTCTCATCGTAGACCATCTCATATATATGATATGTTCCCCCTCCCTCCCCCCCATCCACCAACAACAAAACCACCCCCCTAAAACCCCTTATTTTTCCACGCCACCCCAAAAACCAACACCCCATACATCGCCAAAAGACCTAGTCCCACGGGAACCGGCTTTCCCCCCGTCCTAATGACGCGAGGGATCGCACTCGCGCCCAGAATCGTCGACGCGACCAATCCGACCTCCTCGCCGTACGGCTCGCCGTCACTGAGCCGCAGGAGAGAGACGAGGTAGAGTGATCCGATGGATAGACCGGCTGCGACGGAGGGGAGGGAGTTGGTGCGTGCGTAGCCGATGAGGCCGCCGAGAGAGGTCAGGAGGGAGAGGAGAGCGGCGGATAGGATTGTTAGGTTGAGCTGGGGGGGTTAGTTTGAGTTTGGGGAGAGAAGGGGGGGGAGGTGTACCATTTTGTATGTGTGAAGGGTTGGGTTTTGGTGATTGGTATGAGGTTTTGTGAGGATATAGAGTTATGTGTGCTGGTGTAGATAAGTTAAACTGAACTATTAATAAGAGGCTCGAATCATCGGAGTTTCGGTCGTCGGAGGTTTCAAGCTGGGGAAGTGCACGGACCATTGTGTATCAGAACTACGACTGACTATAAATTTGAAACGAGTTTCACTTAATAATAACAAAAACACTTGATTAACTAGGCCAATTAGGAAATATTGTACACTTCTGATCGGATCCACTGTGGAGATGGTTAGAGGACAATCTGTGGATCCACAGTCGATCAGGGCAAAGTACATGATGAAATAGATTAATTATTCGGTAGTTATATATATCCTACAATTTACCTTCCTAGACCGCTGCGATCGAAGTCCTCCGCATACCGATTCCACTGAGCAGTCCAGCACCGCTGGTCCTCCGCAGATGGTTCTGGTGCTGGCTCTGATCCTCTACGTCGAGGCTGAAGCTGCCTGGCCGACGCCATACTCCATACTCGTCGCCGTTGGTGCCGTTCTCGGTGCCCTGTAGCTGGTTCTTCTGCAGACCGAAGCGCTCAGAGACACGGCTGATGAGATTGTTGTAGACTTCCGCTTCCTTGTCCCACTTGCCGTGACGTTGCTGAGCGCGGTTTAGAAGCTGGATGTGCTGCGCAGCAGCGTCGGCGGCGTGCGGGTCATTCTTAGCATCAGCATCGTTCAGAAGCTCAGAAAGCGCAGTCTCATGCAGCTCCATGGCGGAGCGGGGGTCCTTGGCGGCGGTGTACAGGCTGGAGAGGAGCTTGTTCATCTCCAGCGTGGTCTTGTCATTGTGGCCCCATACGTGCTGCAGGTTGTAGCAGATGTCGCGGCAGAGATGGATAGCACCCTGCGTGTTTCCGCGGCAGAAGCGTGTCTCGACGAGCCGGCGGCCAATCCAGACGACAATGTCCGAGGACCAGGTCTTTTGCACAATACGAGAGGTCCACAGGCCGGTGAGGATTTCCTGCGAAAGATGTTAGTTAACGTTGGCACTATAGAGTCAGCGAGGCAGAGGCAAACCTCGAGTTCCTCGAAATTCTCCTGTTCTCCCAGCAGGGTGACAAGATCGTTGATCTGGCTAAATGGAAGCTCCGAGAACTGGACACCCAGGTTTCTGGACGCAGCAACGATATCCTTCAGCAGCACCTTCGACTGCGTGGCCATGGTGTTGTACAGCTTCCGGTCCTGGCACTTCTTGGTATGGTGGCCACTGAGATACAGACAGGCTCTGATACCGGCGAGGATGCTCTCCACGGTACGGAGGCCACTAGTCCGCAGCACGAACGAGTGCAACAAGACAGAGAGGTCGTAAGCATCCTGGAATCGAGATCGGTCGCAGAGACTGTGGATCATTTCAGTTGAAGCGTCCAGGATGCGTACATCGTAGTTCTCATTGTTGATCTCTTTGACACAAAGGCTGTAGAATTGCTGCACAATGTCTCTGTTGGCAACACTGGACACCGCAATCGCACTACAGAAGTAGTCAAAGAGCTTCGAGTCGGTATCTTTCGCAGCCTGCGTCTGATTCTTCTCGGTCTGGAATTGTCGGAGGCGCGCTCCTGACGCGAGCGTGGGAACAAAGTCACCACCCATGCTCAGGGACTTCGTGAAGGACTCGTGAAGAAGAAGCTCGTTCATCAGCTCCTCCATGACATTGGAGTACGTTCCATCCTGAGTGATGACTTCTCCGAATGCGACAAGGAAAACAGCATATGCACGATCGACGGACAACTTCGGTGAGACCTTGGAGCCGTAGATGATCCGGTAACGAAGCTCATCCAGAACCTTGTGCGCGGCGGTCGTGTAACCACAATCCTGATAGATCTGAGCAATATACCTTGCAGACTCCTGAAGCTTCTGCGCATTACTCTCGTACTCTAGGATCTCAAAGACATACGCATGCAGCAAGTCTGTAGCCTTGGTATGGCACTCCTGAGAGCCCTGTTTAGAGTAGATGATCGCGAGCTCGCGCAGCCAGCACAGGGTGGTATGGGAGGCATGGCCCAATTGCTCTCTGGAGAGCTGCAGCTCTTCCTGGTACAATGGGATCGCTTTGGGGGTTGTGGTCCTCTTGCGCGTATACAACTGAGCTAGCGTATGCTTAGCACTCGTGAGGAGAGTCTGCAACGAGGATGGCTGCTGAGTCGTTCCCGTAGGAACACCCTTCTTGCCAGTGAGAGCGTCCTCATAAAGCGAAATGGCCTGGTCGTCGCGCGCTCCATTGAGCTGGCAGATGTCCGCTAGGCGAAGGGTGGCTCTCAACGTCTTGTCGTTGCGCGCTCCATAGACCTTCATGCACATAGCGCGGTAATCCGCCGTGATCTGGTAGAGCTCATCGGTGTTGTCCTTGACCTTATCCTCGAGAATGCGCGAGTAGCTGGGGTAGGTCTTCTGCATAAGTGCGGATTCTGGTTTGTCCTTCTGCGCCTCACGCAGGGCGACTGGCCAGAGGAATCTGTGCATCTCCAGCGCAGAATCCCACTTCTCATCTTCTTCGTACATGGTGTAAAGTGTTGTTGCTGCCTTGAGTGTGTTGGTGTCGGTCTTGTGTTCATGGACCCCCGCAAGCCAGATCTCCCGATAGCTCCTCTCTGCTTCGTCTCGCCTTCCAATGCGGGTCGAAAGATCGGCCAGCATGTAGATACACTCGAGGGTGTACTTGTGGGTTTCAGCAAGTCGAGACTTAAGGAATCCATGGATCTGGTCCAGGAGCGCCATCGCCTTCGGGAACTGGAACGTCGTCTCATAGAACTCGACGACGATCTTGACTGCCTCCATCATCCTGGGCACAACGACCTTCTCCGTGGTGATGGAAGCAGTAGCGGCATTTCCGTAGACGGCCGTAGCTTTATTAATCTGGAGAGTGCGGAAGTAGGCATATGCCAGATCCAGCGCAATGTCAACGACATGGGGTGCCATGTCGGATTTGAACATGGTGGTGGAACCCTCCTTCTCGACAGAGGGCCAGATGCGCTTCATCACGGAAGAAGAAAAGGCAATAGCTTCGTGCCAGTTCTCTTCTTTTATATAGATCGACGTGAGCATGTGCGTAACTTCGAGCACCGAAGTAGAGATATGGCTCGACGAGGACACGATGGCGTCGATCAATTCCCGCATCAGTTGTCGCTCCTGGGTAGTGATAGTTGCTGTACCAGATCCAGAAGACACAACCGATTTGTGAACCGTTTCCAGGAGCGTAGTCGCCAGCGCGACTCCCTGGGTCGAGGTGGTCTGGCCTGTTTTCCTGTAGTAGTTCCATACCAGCAGCGATGCTGGCAGGGCGAGATCATCCTTTTGCATGTCACGGAGCTGACTGTCTACCTTCAGCGTGCGCTGATACATGCCGTCGGAGTGGATTCCGGTCCTCTCAATGTCAGGCCACACCCTACGGAGAACGACCTCAGCTTCGGTATTGCGGCCCTGGCGTCTTAGGAAATCGGAGTAGGCAAGAGCAACATCAGTTTTGGTCTCCAGCATGGATGTAGAGCTGGTGTCTGACGCCAAAAGTGGCTGCCAAAGACTCACAAGAGTCGCTTCTGCTCGCTCCTTATCACCCCGTTCTTCGTACATCTTGGCCATGGTCATGGTTGACTCGATGCGACGTGGGTCAGTGACACTAAGAGTGCGCGTAAGATGGTCATGCTTGGACTGAGCAATATCAATAAACGCGCCTTCCCTCGAGTCCGGGAATCTCCTTGACATAAAGTCTGAGATCAGCGTTGTCTCGGGGGACTGGTGCCCATACTTCGCAACGGTTCGCTGATAGAAAGCCTTAGACAGACCGAGAGCATTGTCGTGTTCACCGATGTCCGTGTACAACTGCACAAGCATCTCGACGTATGTCAACGTGTGGTTGTAGCTGAAATCACCTGCATCCTGTCCCACCCAAATAAGGTATTTCAGAACTTCCTCTCTTCTTGAGACGGTTTCGGTGCGCGTGTTGAACTTGGTGTCGGTGGAGTGAAGGAAGAGCTCGGCGCATGCGATCACGATACTTGATGAGCGGCCCAGGAGCTCTCTGCCAAGTTTCCAGGCTTCGTAGCAATGCTCACTGGCATGACTAGCTCTCACCCTGAGGGCGGTGCGGGCACTTAGTATCAAGCTCTGCAGAAGGGCCTCTGCCTTGTCTCCAAGGACATATTTGCGAACATCAACGGAGAGTCGGTGGTCTTGCACTGCACGGGATGCTGTGGATTGAGTTTCATGACAGGACCCCTCGAGAAGTGCCAGCAAGACAGAATCTGGAACAGAATTCTTGAATGATGGAGAGAATTTGTAATCGCCATTGGGCGCAATCAAGGGCGAGCAGCGCAGATGAGTCGTTCCGTATCTTGCAGCATACTCGAGCAGCGAGTAGCTGTCAAAGAACTCGTTTTGCTTGCTCACATCCATCACATCATACGACAGGGCAACCTCTTCATAGATATGGGCCTTAACCCAGGCAAGAGTCCTCGTGAGCATATCATAATGGGCCTCCTTCAGGTGGAAGGGGAACCTTCCAGTGTTGGAGTAGTCTTTGACGCTGCCTGCCATACCAAGGAAGTGGTCCTTGATAATGGGATGTCTGAAAGAGACTACCCCATCCCGCTCGACAATCAACGGGTGGACAGAAGCCAACATCTGGTTCTCTGCGCCGGGAAGTCGAGAAGTTGGTTTGCTCGTCTTGACCTCGACATCTAGCAATTGCTTAATCTCCTCGACCAACAGAGGTCTCTCTGAGACTAGCAACCATGCCAAGAGACACCTAGTCTCATACTGGCCGACATTCAAGTGATCATAATGACGGTCCAGGTTTTCAGACAGAGTCTTTGGGGCCGTCTGCAGCCAAGAGGTCATTTCAGATTCGCTCTTCTGTTTCTTGAGGTACTCGACTGTCATTTCAGCCCATAGAAATGAGCCAGCGCTGTTGGCTACAATCCTGTCGACTAAGATGCCAAGCTTGTCGCCTCGGACATCGTTGAACTGGGGCGATGACTTGACCATATCGCATACAGCGGAACGGATGTCAGAGCGGACATGAGACTCTTCAAGAGCGAAGTGCTGCACCTTTCCGGAAGGCACCTTGCTGAGTGGCCGGCTCAGGACAACCGCCTTGACAGAGTCGTACTCTGAGAGTACGGACAACAGTCGCGTCAAGAACCTTGCAGCGGCAGTCTGGCCGCCATCCAGGCCATCCAAGCCATCGATGACGAACATCACTGGACTGGCCGACTTCAGCGGCATCCGTAATGCTTTCCAAAGAGCGTCTTCAACCTGAGACTCAGCGGCGCCATTGGCAGACAGCTGGGCAGCGTTCCAAATAGCATCCAGGATGCCAAAGTCGCCGACGCAGCGATCCAAGCTCTGCAAGACGAGGCTCTTGAGCACGCCAATCGTCGAGGTCGTGGTGGGTATGTCGGCTCCTGGTATAGTTAGCTAGGCCGCTCCTGGCCTCGATGCGGTAGCACTTACTTATGGCATAAGGTATAACGTCCCATTCGGCGTGGTCGCCAGAGGTTTGTAAACGTTCCATGATCCATTCCGCCAGAACGCTCTTCCCGGAGCCGGGCTTACCAGTAATGTGCAGAAGATTGTTCTTCGTGGCGGCGAAGCTGGTTAAATAGCTATCGAACCATTCAAAGCTCTCTTCAGCCCGTGAGGCGGTCTCTCCTTCCAACATGGTTTGAAGGGTGCGGTCCTGGACCTCAAGGAACTGTCTCACGGTGTTAACTTCAGGAGTACCTTGACGAGTCTCTCCCCACGTTCTCCACATCAGCTCCAGGACGTGGGTGCGACGGGTAGCGAAGGCCTTGAAGTAGGCACGGAACGTGCTGTCGACATGATACCCCTTGAGGCTGTCCTTTCCGCCTCGAGAGCCCTTGCCAGAGTCGACCGTGACACGGCAGACAAGGTCGAGGAGGTCAGCGTACACATTTGCAACCTCTGACTGGATTGCAGAAGTGGCGCTGAAGATGTGCTGGTATTGTAGCAACAACGAGATTCCGATCGCTGCACGACTGAATTTTGCACAGATCTTCTCAAGGATATCAGGCTGATCCACGCCCATCTACAGCTTGTCAGTCACGGGGTCCGTAGTTGTCTCAGCAGGCACACTTACCTCTAGGAGGAGCACAAGGCTTCCCCAGATTAGCATGGCAGCTTCGTCCGTACACAAGGCGAAACCGGCGACAGCCTCACGAAGCGAATTCACTGTGAAAGCAAGCTGTGAGGCTCCACGGAAAGCCATATCCAGCTTGCTTCCACTGTGAGGCATACGACGCAATCTCTCGACTGCCACTGCGTCGAAGAATCCATCGATCGTAGGACTTAGCTCACTGATCTCCTCCGCGGAGAGGCCGACTTGGGCCTTGAATTCGCCGGAGACTGCCTTGGTCTTCTCCCGGATCACTGTCAGCTTCTGGACGGTTGTAGACGTTTTAGAAGCAGCTTTCTCATTCGAGAGGCTGGTGAGGATCTTGGAATTGCCTGTCCGTGTGGTGGACTGCGTCCCTGCTGCGACGCCGAATTCCTTGGTAACAGATCCAGCTGACATCTTGTGGTCTGTTTGACTGATCCAATATCGCAGACGGAGTTGAATTGGCGCGTTTCGTTGTGATATCAGCGAATGAAGCCTGAAATGAACTCGAGAGAAGTAAAAAACACCAAACGCATTCGTAAGATTCGTGACTTGAACAAGGAAATGGGGTGTAAAGCGTTACTCAGGGATGGTATCGCTGGAAGTGTACATTAAATTCAATATATGTAGAGTGTCGGTGATTTGAACCAAGATTAACCATGAAGTGGTCGAATTAAAACCTGGTTTATCTACGATGCCTTCATATTTGAAGTCGCAGCGACCCCGCTGAAAACATCATCTGAGCTGAGTGCTAAATACCTTGTCAAGTGGTTGACGTCAAGGGCTCCAGATCTCAAGCCTCATTCTGAGTTCCACTATGTTGGATACAGAGGATATCTCAGTGGTGTTACTGCAACGAAAGATGGAGGTGACCTGCATCGAACCATGGGTGAATATGCCAGATGGATTTCTCTTTGGCTGAGATGGATTCGAAGCAAGTAAGAGCCAATTGATTCTTGCGAATCATCCATGAGCATTCGAAGGTAGGTTTCACCGTGTAGTTTGCTGCACAAACTATCACACACTATGGCATCAGATATGACGTGCTGATTGTTCACAGTTGTTTATGAAAACCCATGTCCCAAAGCTGGTATTCAATTGCACTGCAACAGTGTTGGACCATCGCAACCCGCCAGTCATTATGGCCTGTGCTGAGGCGACATCTTGAAAACGCCTGTTGAGAGCTATCTGACGGTAGAATGTACCGATCTGATAGAAGCTGTAATCTGTCCCAAACACTTGGTCAATTGTTGCCGTGGGGTCGCTGTTTTCAGTCGATTCATCAGCCTCGCAATCCGCTACACTGTCATGTTAGTCCCGAGCGCATCCGAGAGTGTAATTGAGGTCAAGTTTGATTCTCTCAATCAATGGATAGTTAACCTGGTGCCATGGACCGTGGTGGATGGAATTGATGTCACAGCGGGATGATTTCTTGGACGCTAAAAGAGCCGGTGCCTCCCGAGCCGCCATCGGGATCACTGGATCTGACTGCGAGAACACAACGATGGGAGATCCATGATTTGCATGATCCATTAATGACCTTGTGGGGTTCAACTCTAATCTAATCAACTAGTTTCGGTAATCACAACAGGCCAGACTGTGGGCTCGATGAAGGCCCAAATTCAATTCGATGTCCAGCCCTTTGGATCTGACGTCTACACTCGTCAGGACTCTGCTTGCACTCTCTCCAGACAGATCTCCATCCCTCGACTGCCCCGTTGTCTTCGCGGTCGAAATACAACCTCCAGATCCACTGTAGCTGTCCTGCTGCTCCCTTCCCATCCTTCCAGTGTAACCCTCTTCATCATCAGTCCAGTCGAACGGACCACAGATGTGACCCTCACTATCCTGCCTGCTACCGTAGCGCATCTCATGAGTTTCCGTCTAGAAAGACCCATCGTAGCGTCGGCGGTGTTTTCTCCAGTGATGGTGACAATCCGGCTGTATTATCCGACGGGAAGAAAGGATGTGTATAGAAGGCCCCGTTGAAAGGAGTCATTTCAGGACTCGGCTTGATGATATACATCTGCATACGCGCGTTGAGTCAGGAATCTCGATCATATCCTTACACAGCATCTTGTAGACTGAACAATAATAAGATCATCTTCAAAACCATATACATACATTCCCATCCTTCCCTAGATACACCTGCTGCCTCTGCTCCTGAGACCCCACGCTGACCGCACATGTAACCTGAAGATGGCATCGCTGTTTTCGTGCATTTTCCGTGCGTTTATCCTCCTGGTCCCTCGCACTATTGGTCACCTCATTCAACCCAACGATGGTCGGGATCATCGTTGTCATCATAACAATTCCAAGGACCATGGTGGCTGACTGATGAGTTCTGCGGAATCATATAACGTCGCGGAAGGAATTGAGCTCGCAATCGCCGCTGGGAAGGCATTGAGTTCATATGTTCGTCCAATGATGGTATATGTTCGGAAACAGCATGAATGAGCAAATACTCAAGTGGCTGCGGAGACGTGAACAGCTTACGTATCCTTGCACAGATCCAGGTAATGATATACTGCTGGTTTGCAGGAGCAATGATGTTGATATTGTTGTAGGTGATATTGCCAGATAGTAGACAGGTTCTGATCGTTTTCCATGAGAGTACATCGCAATTGCAGCTCGCCTCCGTACATATCAACATGATCCAGTCTTGCGCATCTCACGCAGTAGCTATAGTCCAGCATCAAGCCCTAAACGTTAGCAGTTCACCTACCGACGAGCCTCAACCCATCCAAGCTGTTGACTGAACTACTTAATTAATTCTATATTATGATTCATCCTGAAGCTATAACTATAATAGTGCTACGATGAAGAAAAATATGAATCGAATATGGAACATCTAATCCAACAATGCATCACTGAAATGGCCACCCACACCAAACATTCATTTTAACTTGATACCGAAGATAGCACAGTTCTCAACTAACTACATCACATGGATAAGTATATATACGAGAGATCGAATCAAAGAAAAGCTTGGTGAACGCTTAGCCAACCTACTCACCAGAGTATGCCTCCGATCCATCCCCCGTAACTCTATCCATCCGCAGGACCGACAAGTCACTCGCTCCTTCTACAAGCATAAACTGATCAGTATACATATATTAAGCATATCACAAGCTCAATTTTACAATGACATACAACAGCAAGATTGGATACCCCTTCTCTCTCTTGGCAATTCTTACGTTCGTTGATATTACCGTCCCTGTGCATAGCCTCTTACACTACGTATCTCTATTCGTATCCGTATACCTATTCCAAGTTCCCCAATCCATCCAAAGAACGAAACGAACAAGCGAGATAATCAATCATGCTGTTCTCGACTATCCGAACTCTCCTCCGCTTTTCTCTACTACTATCGCTATACTCGACGGTCCAATGCGCTTTATTTCCAACGTTCATATATCAACCTGACGAGACGCTAGTTGTAGAGTTCGATGGGCGAGTATTGAATTATTCCGGACAGGTGGTTACTATTGATGGTAAGCTTAGTCTTAAACATCCGGATGTCTTCAGTACCCTATTCCATATACGTGCATTACATGTTAAATAACAACCCCCTTTCCACAGAAGTCAAATCCACCCCTCTCATCGGCCTCCCCACCACTTCATCCCTGATCCACGATTCCAACACCTACATTCTCATCATGGTCGATCCAGGCATGTACAACGATACCGGGACCATCGACGCCCTCCATTACATCCAAACAGACCTCCATCTCCATACTATAACCATCCACGCCAACACGACATTCTACCCACTCCTCTCGCACACGCCCCCTCTGGCACCGTACATCGGCCCCGACCCCACCGTCGGCGAAGCCGTGCATAAATATACGCAACTTCTGTTCAGACAGCCAGTGAACTTTAGCGTGCCTGCAGAATATAGGAAGTTCATGCCGATGAATCTGAGTAATCCGTTGAATAGGGCGGGGTTCCCGTTAGAGGAGTTTGTGCAGAGGACGGGGTTAGGGGAGCCGGTGGCGGGGAATTATTTTGATGTGTTGAGAGTTGTGGAGGGGAGTGATGGAGGAGATGATGGGAAGGGTTCGAGTGCAGGCGCGGTTAGTGAGGTTTCGACTGGGAATAGGAGGGTGATGATGCAGATTGTGTTGATCTTGGCGGTTTGGGCTTTGTGGTAGGGGGTGAGGATTTGTTCGTTTCATGGTCTGATGGGTATGGACATATCCGTCTCGATGAACAGAGCGTTTGATTGGACTGGAAATCGAGTATTCAGACTGTATTGATTGGATGGAATCAGGATAACAAACAAAGTCTATTATTCGCATTCTTAACTTTTCCAAGCATGCACACTGTCTTAAGAGCACAGCATGGACAGAATCATACTCCGACCATAAAAGTGCACGTATCATGCAAAAGTGCATGTATAAATAAGCAGCCGGAAGGGAACAAAAGAAAATCCCAAACACCAAGATCTGACCCAAAACGCCCTCGTGAAATCTCATATCATAACGGACATGATGGATTCATATCACATGTAAACATGAACAATCCATCGGAACCTGAACTTTTGTAGATGTAAAAAAAGACCAAAATTGAAAAGAAGAGTGGAACATCTCTTCTAAAGTGACGTGATGCGATGAAGGGATATATGGCGGATTCGGTGTTTATTGTTGATTGTTGTGGTTGGATTGGAATGGGACGTTAGTGTCGAGGGATATCAAATCTCTTCGCGTGGATAAAGGGGTTATTCTTATTCTCATCTGCTTGGTCTTCGACCCCTAGTCTCGTAGGTTTCGTCATCGTCATCGTCTTCACCTTCGTCCTGCTTGTCCGCCATAAATCCATCCGTTTCCTGGATCCAAAAGGTGGGAATGGCACTCAATGCTCCAACGGTCGCGAGAATCCACCACGGGATAATAATATACCCCTGCTTAATACCGAACGAGAACGTAACGCCCACCAGAGCCGGCCCAGTCGCTCTCCCGACCGCGCTCACGCTGGTCCCTACTCCGTTCAACGTTCCCAGTACACTCAGACTTCTCGCGGAGTTGGTGAGGAGGATCGTGCAGCAGGGGAAACTGAATATGACAGCGAAAAGCTTGAAGAGCATGAGGAGGAAGACGATGAAGCTTCGAATCGGATCGGATAGAAGTACGGTGAATGGTGTGATGACGTATATTACGGGGAAGACGATCGAGGTGACTTTGAAGCAATGAAGGACACCATAGCGTTTGGCGGCATGGGGAAAGACGAGGAATTGGACGAACATGCCGATGATACCGATGAGGGTGTAGAGGATGCCGATTGTTTGGGAATCTGGGGGTTAGATTAGTAAGTTTATGTATAATTATGGTGGGCGAACATACCAACACCGAAGCCTCCTGCGAACTTCAACGGAAGTTTCACTTCTGGGTTGTTCTCGTATTCCTGCGGACGGTGGTGCAGGAAGACGGGAAACAAAGAGTCAAAGGCCATGCTATGCATCGCCATCATGCCGTAGGCCAGCAAGATAAGACTCGACTGCGAAGAGAAGACCTGGTCCCAGCTCGGACGCTTGGCCTTCTTACTGGCCTGCTTCTTTGGAGTAGATGTGTGAGCCTCCTGGTCGAAGTTTTCTTCCTCCAGCTCCTCGTCTCCAGCAAGCAAGGCGGTTGTCTCGTCACAGTCGAGCGTCTTGACTGGACGAGCATGGCGACGCTTGCGGCATGTGCCGGTACAGGCGCGGGTCAACATCTGGCCCAGTATCAGACCGTAGTCCCGTTCATTCTTCCTCGATTCCAATGTTTCCTGTGGACCGTTAGTCTGGGACGAAAGACTTGGTACACGACAGACTGATTCTCACCTGCATGAACAAGATCCCGGTCGTGATCCCAATGACAAAGAACACCGCGGAGGCAATATTGGGCAACGCAAAGGGATACTTCTTCAAAAATTCCGAGTTTCCAAAAAGATTCGGATGCTTCTCCGCCGGGTTGGCCAATGCGCCTCCAAAGGCCGGTCCAAAGATACTTCCAATCGTCCACACCAGTGGCATAATACTGAACGCGCGGGGCTGGAGTTCCTTCTCCGGCACCATTTCCGCGACCATCGTCCGGATAATACCGACGTTCCCGTTCATCAGACCCAGGCACGCACGCGCGATGATCAACGAGGTGAGCGTACGAGAGAAGCCGAACATGAGGGAGAAAATCATGGTGAAGGTCAAGCCGGTTAGGATGATGGGTTTGCGACCGACGTAGTCTGAGGCCGTGCCCCAGGGGACGCCCATGATGCACTGGCAGCTGGCAACGACGGCAGACGCGATTCCAACCCACTTGGCAACTTCGTCCTTTGGGACCCCTACGGATTCGATCATCTCGGGCTGAGGAGTCACTGTTAGCGGGATGATTCCACGGGGATTATCGGGACGAATGTGTATTATACATACGAGATAGGGCAAGATGGACGTCAGGACGACTGGAGACAATGTTTAGTTTCTGGATGCCGCTAATAGACCACTACGAGCTGAGGTGACATACCAGGCTCTGCGAAACGACATATTGCTGTTGCACTCCATTAGTACCAATATCAGTCGTCCAGCAGAGATATCGAACTTACAGAGAATGACCAACTGCCGCACGGGCAGCTGGGGTTGCTTCTTCAACATCTCGAGGTCCAGACAGTAGTGACAGTCACAGAATGAGCTTATTATTGTCTGGTCGACATGGATCTCGAACCCTTTGCCAGCGCGTTTCTCGAGCTGGCAACCTCACAAAGCAGATAAGAGGTAACGACGGTCTAGAAAGAGAGTCCGAATGAAAAGAGAAGAGAGTCCGTCTCAAATAATGAGCAGCTGAAATCTTTGGTCAGCAGGCTCCAGTCCCCGAGCGCTTGTGGGTCGTTGGTGGACGCTGATAGTGGAGCGATAGGAATAATAAATAGAGTACAGTAGTCCCATCCAGTTGGTGATAGCTCTGTAAACAGCAGGAAATTCAATGAATCAGGACGATCTGGTCCGTATTAAGTACGACTGCCATTCGCTCTCGCCTTTCTCTTCCTTACTCCTGACTCTTTACGATCCATTTCTCTTCCCATTAATTAATAAAATCTCCCCTGACCAACTTCCGTCCTAACCGGTTTAGCGTCATCCTCCCCGCACTGTCGGTGCGTCCGCCCGGATGCTCCCAGCCAATGAAACCTTCCAATTCTCTGACCGCCTACGCCAGGGCTGATCATGAGCCATCGGTTCGTCATATCGGATCTGGTCCGACGGGCGATTCCGAGACTTACAGGATAATTGTTGATACAAGATATGCAGACCTCAAACAGGGTGAGATACGAGATCTCCAAAAGAGGAAGCTGATATTCTAACAACCATCTGGGGCTGCGGCTGGATGGACGCTCCTTACAACGGCGGAATGAGAGTACGGTACAGACGAGGTGCGATAGAGGAACCAAATCCACCCATGACTCATGTATTTCGGAGGGCGCTATCACAGAGCCCAAACAAGATGTGGAGATGCGAAGATAACAAAGAGTGTGACATAGCGCTGGGAAAACCATGGATCGAATTCGACTGGTCTAACTCAGCAGACAAGTGGCAGCTTCAATCCGCTCTTGGATGATACGACTCCATCTCTGCACATCATGGTCAGCGTGGTCAGAGCATTCAACCGACATCAGATCAACATACCTCAGCGTTCACCAGGTCGCCCGCCTCGAAACTCTCTACCAACCCCGGATACGTCGCGCCCGCGTATCCCGTCCACAGGCCCGGCGCAAACACCACGTGCTTGAACCAGCTGCGGCCGTCCAGTCCGGGCTCGTACAGGAACTTCCGCTCCAGCAGCTTGTACTTGTCGTTGGCCGCCCGGATCTGGAAGAACAGCCGGACCTTCTTCCACCAGAGATACCACGGGAGGTCCTCCGCCAGCTGCGCCGCCAGGTCCGCCGTGTAGGCGTCAAAGGCCACGGCCGCATCGAACAGCCGGGCAATCGCCTGCTCGAGAGGCTTGAAAGTGAAGTACGTGTTCTTGGGAAGCTTGCCTGCATCGGGCTTGATCCGGTCCAGATACTCACCCAGCCCGATGGCATAGTCCGTCGCGTTGAGCGCCAGCACCGGCGTTTCGACGAGACGGGCCGCGAGTAATCCGAAGATCTGGCTGGTCGCAACGTGGTACTTCCAGCTAGGATCACCGAATCGGTCCATCCAGTCGAAGCTGTCGTAGTTGGAGTGGTAGTGGTACACGGCGTCGTTGGGACCCTGGCCGAAACCGAAATCAATGCTTGCCACGCCGGCAAAGTCCTGGAACGCAGTGAAGTCACTACCACTGCCCATGGTACCAATGTGACCATTCCAGACGTCTCGGACTGTCTGGCCCGCAACCGTCTGGTTGGGGGATGGAACAAGGCCCGTGACCTCAAGGATGGCCTTGTTCAGCAATGGACTCGCGCGGGAAGAGAAGTCAGTACCGGTGGCAGCGACATCCACATTCAGATACACCACGTTCGTCTTGGACAGCCAGGGCAGCTTGTCTTCCACCCATTCGGTAGACCCGATGAGACCGTACTCCTCACCGTCCCAGGAAGCAAAGACGATCGTCCGCAGCGGCTTCCATCCGGCCTTGAGAGCTTCACCAAAGCTGCGGACAACCTCGTTGATAGCCGCGGATCCGCTGTTGGGATCGCCCGCACCACCCGCAATCCAAGCATCGCGGTGGTTGCCCAGAATCACCACTTCATCCGGAATCGTGCCCTTGATGACACCAATGACGTTCCACAGAGGAGTCGTGACATACTCCTGCAGGTTGTAGAGATTGATGACCACATCCTCGGGAGACGGTCCGATGTTGTACTCAACGCCTTTGTGACCCAGAGCGCCCTCCCAATCCTTACCAAAATCAGATGCCTTGGGACCATGGCCGTTGAGAGCCTTGAGCAACGGAATTGCTTCTTTGTACGAGATCGGGAGCGATGGAATGGACGGGATGGAGTTGTGCGGATCCTGACGTTCAGCATCGGGCGTGGATGGGTAGCCTGGAGTGGTTGGGTCACCGGGTGCAATGCCTTGTAAGGTCGTTAGCTAGCAGAAGCTCAAAGAGTGGGAGGAAGAGGGTTGTACTCAAAAATTGGGTGCTTCCTCGCTGCACAGCGCTCGGGTGACGAGCAGGTCCCTCCGGATACGGTTTGTAGCCGTTCACCTCTGTGATGTCGCCGTCCTCCTGCGGATCGGTATAGATCACGACGCCAATCGCTCCCAGCTCCTGCGCACGCTTGACCTTTAGACCACGGAAGATTCCACCGTACTTCACGATGGCAATCTTGCCTTCCAGGCTGACATTGGCCTTCACAAGGTCCTCATAGTCCTGATATGTTCCAAAGTTCGCGTACACGAACTGTCCAGTAACATTGCCGCTAGCGGAGTAGCCATGGAAGGTAGGGATGCGGTCCGGCAGACCACTCGTGCCGTCTTCTTCCAGCACATCCTCTTCGAGAGTGGCCTCGAAGGTGATTTCCGCATCATCACCCTTCTTCTTCAGCAGCGCGAGACGATGATCCAGCGGGTAATTGATGTAGATCTCATACGCAGTGATTTCGGTCTGCTCGACACCGAACTCCTGCCATTTCTGCTGCGTCCACAGCGCCTGGCTGAGATTTTTTCCCGCCAGATGCGGACCCGCTGCGTAGTAGCTGCTCCATTCACGGGCCTTCTCCACCGAGGGAGTCTTCAGCAGGATCTCCTGCAGCTCTTCGTACGAGAGTCCGTCCCCATGGGGCCACGAGGCATGTGGGAAGGGATGCGCCCATGGAAGATACGACCAGATCGAACCATGCTCGCGAGGTAAGATGGCCGTGGGGATCCAGAAAAGGACAAGAGATAGGATCAGTATTGCCCCGAGTACGAACGAACAGGCATGACGCAGACGACGGTGGGGGTACTGCCATCGTGATCTGACTGGTGCCTGCACGACCAGCAGTGGTGTGCTTTCGGTGACGGGCATGATGGGGGCCTTTTCCTTCATCCTGCTCTCAAGTCCCGATAGAGTGTAGAACTGTATGTGAAGGATGAGGCTCACGGGCCATTGGAGATGAAAAGAGGAAAAAAGAAAGGAAGAGGGAAGAAGAGATAAAAGGGTATGCTAGAGTAATCCCTTATGGTATCATCGGGAGAGCCAAGTGGATGATTTGGCCCCACCGGAGCTCCGATAGGCGATAAGCCGATAAGCTGTAAATCCAGATTTCCATATTGGGTTACAGCTTGGTCTCATATTCTCTCACAAAAGTATAGTCTTAATGTTCAAGTTTCCTGCCCTGTAATAAGCCCAGTCTTATTTCTAGCCTCCTAGAAAAGCTATGGTCATAAGATAATCGATCCATCTCTATGCGAAATGGCTCTGTTCTGCGGGAGAAAGAAAGAAAGTAGTAAATAAGTTTTATAATAAGTTAGCAAGCTATAATCACAACATAGTTAATAACAACATATAAATTAGAATATTCTAGGGTTCTCCTGTATGATTCTCCATGGTTCATGAAGTTGTAAGCTGACCCTCCTTGAGGACGCGCTGAGCCTGCGCAATGTCCTCCAAGATGACCTCGGTACTCTTCTGTGCCTCAGTGAACTCCCTGCGCAGAATCTCTGGCACCTTCTCATCCCGAGGGATGAAGGCAGCCTTGAATGGCAGAGGGGGCGAATTGAAACCGGATACGAAATCGTAGCTACTCACGCGAGCCTCGACCTTCTTACCGTCGACAATGTCCCAGCCTTTCTTAATGTCATAGGCCCAGAGCAAACGCGACACGTTAATCATCATCGAGTTATTGCCGATGTATTGGCCTGTTATTTATTTCCATGTTAGGTGCACCATTCTTTCTACAATAAGACAACCCAATCACTCACCAATGCACTTGCGACGTCCAAAACCAAATTGGGAGTAAGGAAGGTCAGGATTCTTAAGGAACCGCTCCGGCTCGAACTGCTCGGCGTTGGGATACAAATCCTCGTCCATGGAAATTGCCCAGTGGCCCGCGATGACGGTGGTGCCCTTGGGAATGTGGTAGCCCATGTACTCGTCGTCGGCTGTGACGGCGTGAGGCACACCGCCAGGGAGGACAGGACGCCAGCGATGCACCTCCTTGACGAAGGCAGCCAGATAGGGCATTTTTTCGATGTCGTCGAAGGTGGGGAGCCGGTCACGACCAACAACGCGGTCGACCTCCTCCTGGAGAATCTTCATCTTGTCGGGGTGCAATACGGTGGCCAGCGTAAAGACCTGGAGGGTCATGGTGGTGGTGTCGGAGCCAGCCTCATAGGTGTTGCCAATGACGTACGAGAGCTGTGTGTCCGTGAGGGCCTGATGGTCCTTCATGGTCAGAATGTCCTTGCACCAGTTATATCCGGGGCGCGAGGAGGCGCCGCTGCGGATCATGTCAAAGAAGTCACGCTCCTCGTCACCTAGCTCGTCGGCGATCTTCTTCCACGGCTTCATAAAATTGGGTAGTTTGTTCAGAAAGGGCAACGAGTCGACGATCCAGTTGGTGATAAAGGCCCTGTTGAGGTTGTCCATGATACGTTCCACGCCTTGAACCTCCTCCTCCTGCCCGGTGGGCATACGCTTTCCGTACGCGAGCGCGAAGGTCAGGCTGGACGAGTAGCGGTGGTAGCGCTTGAAAAAGTCATCATGGGTCAGAAACTCAGAGACGAGCTGCTTGCTCTCGAGATCCTGGAGCGTACGGTATGTGTTGGACATCCGCGGAGCCAAGAATGCGCCTTGAAGACGACGATAATTACGCCATTGCTCGCCGTATGGCAGGATGAGCGATCGATTGCCCTGACTGATGCATTCTCCCACCATGGTAAAGGTGGGACGAGAGCTGTAGATATTGCTACGCTTCTCGAGCAGCTCACGAGCAGCTTCGTAGGTCCCTAGATAGATGACAGTATTCAAGCCATACTGCATACTGAAGATAGGGCCGTACTTCTTGTGCATCTGGGTGTGAGTAAGCCATGGGTGGCTCTTGGGCATCTCGAACAGGTTGCCCACGAGCGGAAGGCCGGGCGGACCTGGCGGCAAACGTCGACGAAAGGCATAATAACGAACGGAAATGATGGCGAGTAAAACTGTGATCCCACCCAGGACAGTGAGAATGATATGGGCCGGAACCGTGTCGTTTAGGAATCTCAGGAAGACATCCATGATGCAGTGAATAGCTCTACAGAATGCAGTGTGGAGGATAGCAGTGCAGAGGGCGACGGTTGGTGAGAAGAAAACAAATACCACCGCAGTGATTGACCATGAGAAGTGATTCTGTATAGTACTAGGAGTATAGTTAGTTACCGCTTTGGGCAGGGCTTGCACTGCAGCCTTTCGGGCTCCGGGGCCTTTCGGACTCCGGGAGCAATCGATGGGATTATCGTCCATCGGAACCCGTCTCTCTCTTGGGCTTCTGTTAGTAGACTCTCTCCCCTCTGCTATTACTACCAATACAATACCACTTTATTACTGCTGGCTTAAGGAGGACAGAGTGAAAGTATTTACTATATCTCCCGGCTTCCTAGCCATGGGCCTGGGTGGAAATTCTAAGATGTTTAAGAAGTTAGGCGTTCTGGATCTCTCAGTCACAGGCTTGTTCGTCTGCAATGTTATCAAGGGCCAACGTGATGCGGATGTTGGCAAAGTCCTTATCAAGGATGGGATGCAGCCGTGGTAAAAGTAAAAAAAAAAAAATCGGATATGTTGTCTAGGGCACATGGTTGCTTCGATATTGAATTCTAGGTTACTCTTGAATGGAACTATGCATTGAACTTCTATCAAATTTTAGAATTTGTATTTCTCTCAACAGATAACAGCCGATTCTTTGGCAATAGCGTATCTCCTAAAGAGGCTAGTGGTACTTGAAAGTTGCAAAAGATCAAGAAAGCTACCAAAAAGAATCCCCAGATGAAAGATTTCCTCATAGCATGTAGAAACGGTGAAGTCGTTGGCGGTTTAATAACTTAACTTGCTATCGGCTGAGCTTCTTACATACCCCAGTGTCCAAGCTGTCGAAGAGATTCCTACTCAGTCTACGATACTACATTGGCATTTGACAGTAAGAATTACATCAGATAATTGGAACTTATTGAAGGCCAGCTTATCAAATTTCAAAAGCCTCGATAACCACGCAGGGTAACAATCACTGCAAATTCAACGGATGGGCCTGGAAGTATTCATCTAGCGTCGTCAATCGGCCACGAGCCTGCTCCGCCGACCACTTGACCTTTTCCGCCGTATTCTCGCCGTAGTATCCATAGTCCTGGAAGTACAGAAGCATTTCGGCAATATGATCCCTCATCAACGGGGGTAGGAAGCTACGCCACACATCCTCGGGCATCTGTCGATACACGACCGTCTTCCCGGAAGCCTTGCTCATCGCCTCGGCGATCTCCTCGAACGTGTACAGCGCAGTCGAACAGCAGAGAACTTGCCCCTTGTACTTGGGAAAATCCGCCAGAATGGCGGCCACCCACTTCCCCGTATCGCCGGCGGTGTTGATCAATGGCATCTGGGCCTTCGGGCTGACCGGGGCCGCAAAGACGTACGTGCCATCCCCCGCGGGGTGCGGCGCCATGGACGCATGGAAGTTGGACATGAATGATCCCGGGGCGATGAAGGCGCTTTCCATGGGCAACGTGCGAATGTATTGCTCCACTTCCTCTTTGCCGTCAAAGTGGCCCATGTTCTTGAACTTGCCGTTGGAGATTTTGCCCGCGTTGGGCAGGGTGGAGTAGATATAGTAGGGCACACCCACGTCGACTGCGGCGTCGGCTAGAGCACGGCCATGGGTCACTTCGTGCTCATATGCATGGCCGTCGTAGATCGTCACGGTGTTGGCGAAGACAACGTGTGCGCCGTCGAAGGCCTTCTGGAGCGACGCGGCATCGTCAAGATCGGCTGCGACTACTTCCACCCCTTTCTTGACCAGTTCTTGTGCTCGGGGACTGCTGGGATCGCGAGTAGTCCCTCGGATGGAGTACTCCTGGCTCAGTTGAGCATCCTCGAGGATGACCTCGGCCACGGAGCCGCCTTGCTGGCCGGTGACACCGAATATAACAAGAAGCTTGGACATGATGGCCTTAGGTAACTAGAGAATTCGATGAGGATGGAATTGCCGCTCAACCAGCGGCTCGTCTAGATTCATATATTCGAGAGCTGAGGTCAAAGTTTCGGAGACTCGGACTCCCTTCAGGCGGACTTAATCTCGACCACAGCCTTAACTCCGAAGTTAGCCCTATTGAGGTCTGCATATCATGGATGAACACCCCCTCCCATTATCTTTGTAGTTGCAAAGGTCCTAACTAAATCTAGTGGACGTCCTACTAAAGATATTAGTTAGGCACACCAGGGATGAGTTGGATTCAACCGTCTTGGGCCTCACATCATCTGACTCTTGCATTTGGTCCATCCCCGGCCTCCGTGCCCCGAGTGCAGCGTAGGCTTCCTCGCCTACGGGGCATACCGATTTGTGAGTGATCCTCTGCGCAAGGTGTCAGGCCCATGGCTCGCTCGGTTCATACGCCTGTGGGAGTTAGAGCAGATCCGCGGCTGTCATTTTGAGCAGATCAACATTGATCTTCACACAAAATATGCTTTATGTAACCCCCATACCTTGTGTATCTGTCTGCCATTAACACTCCTTGATAGGCCCTGTCGTCCGAATCGTCCCCAATCGGTACAGCATCGGTAGCCCCAGGGCGGTGCAACGGATCTATGGCCATGGCACTAAATTCACCAAGGACCGCTGGTACCGTGCATACGGCCATCCATATGAACACCCAGGCGGATATGTTTTCCGTCATGGACGAGCACCGCTACGCTGCCCACCGACGTAAGGTCGCGTCCATGTTTAGCATGACATCCATGGTAACATATGAGCCATTTGTTGACAGCTATCTCTAATGTCCGTACAGTTACAACGATTTCATTTTCGTCAAACAGTATAGATTCAACTTCCATTCTTGAAACTCTCCCTCGAGAAATTTTATTCATTATCCTTGGAGAGGTAAGGGTTTTCGTTACAATGTATATGGTCCTTTCCGTGAGTCCCCGTTGATGTTGATATTAGTGGAGAACCCTATAAAGCTCGTGTGAGTTACCTGTACTTGAGCTCACAGCGACCTTGACCCACCTGACATGAATGTCTTCCACAGAACATTTGATCTACTCACACTTTATTCTAGAATAAAATTAGTGGTTGTATCTCAATTGATTATAATTATTGTATCCTGATTTGAATAAGTTGCCCTCCGTCATTGGTATAATGTACTCAAAGGAAAGCATTTGTTTGTATGAATTATTGTAACAGATCGCAGAGCGATGCTATAAGTGCACGGTCAAAATATCTATCTTGAACCACTTCCACCATGACCGTGCACCGTAGGTAGGGATTCAAAACATCCTTGCATTTCACAATAATCTCTACGTGGCATCCTCTCTAATATCAATCGATTGAAATATTCTAAGGATAGTATCGATAGACAGGACGCGTCTGAGTGGGAACAGCTCAGCTATTCAAAGACTCATCCTAGAGCAAATACTGCTGAAAAAAGTTGATGACCTGAATGTATCTGATGATCTCTACTGTCAGCTCACTCATGCATCCTTCATCAGATATGGTCGACCGATCTTACCCTCGGATATACCCGTTACGGCTCTCCTCCTTTTCCAGATTGGCATTAGTTCCCATCCAGCCATGGAACATTCTTTCGTATGTCTCGACAAAACCACCTATACCATTTGCCTCGATAGCCTTCTTGAATCCGGCAACGGCTTCCGCTGGCTCATCTTTTGACGCCAGTACCATATGGGGGATGGTGATCTCCTTGGCATCGGCGGGATCTAGCATGCTAAGAAGATACAGATAAATCAGCTCGATTGGTGGCTATGAAAATGCATCATCGATCACCACTCACCCGGGATGCAGTTGAATCGATGTCGTGAATGGGGTATCGCTCTTGGAAGCGAGAGACACAACCTACAGACTTGGTTAGAAACAAACTCCCAAATCTTCAAGGCGGACAGGAAATTCACCTTTCCACCCCAGCACAGGCCATATGAGCCCCATTTGGCCACAGATGGGTATCGAGCTTTGTATTCTTTGATCGCCTCGATCAGAGCGTCCACATACTTAGGAGGCGCCGCGTATCCCTTGAGATAACCAAAGAACGCCTCGCGCTTCTGCTCCGTATTCGGAGGGAGCCATGCGGGATCAGCATAAACGCTTTTTAGCAAGTCTGGGATGATCAAAATAGCGTTGAGGGCGCGGGACGCGATATCAGCGCCCTGTTTCGTGTTGTTCGATAACCCCATGACATCGTAGGCGACGACGACGCCGATTTTCGCGGCAGTAGGCCCAGTCACATCTGTTATCATTAGCAAACACATACCGGGATTTGACGGCAGGTACTTACATGTTCTCAGGCCACTAATGGTCTCCTCATGGCCCAGAGGAATGTACCTGGTAGGCACTACCACCACTGCTGGCTGGCTCGCGCCGTCCGTCATTCTGACCGAGATTTTTCTTGTTCTGGTTTACCTAGCTGGACTCACACGAAGCAGTGTCTCTCCAAGTCCAAGATCGAAAATATGTGCTTTTAGCGTAAATGGCCTAAAAATTGATCGATCAGACGTCATTTGTTTTATGAGCAAATCCTTCCGCTTTTTCATCTCTTGATTGGATGAGAGCGACAGCATTTCGGGGCCCGAAGCCATCATTATTGATAAATACATCTGCAGTTTAGATTTCGCATTAAATAAATAGAACCATATGAAACGAAGGATTTCCGAGCCTAGGTAGTCGATGCTCCCAACATTGCTCCCGGAACCCGGGCCCCGACAATTTGCGAGGGATGCAGGTACTGCGACCTCAAGGCTATGGGGGGAGCAATTATCGAGCAGAGATTTCTTTAACTTGCAATTACGCCATTAATCCTATGACCATTGATTTGCTACTCGCGAGTTTATTCATTTCCACACACATCCACACAAAATAAAAACGAAGAAAATACCACTAGATATCTGCCATGAACAAGCAGGTTGAAATCGAGAGAAAGACGAAGTCATTTAGCGGTGCAGGAAATAATAAAATCAAGATCATCGTTCGTGGGATTCCGAAGACGGAAAACGTGCCACCATTTCGGTCAAGGATGAGGGGGATACTGGAGGGCATAGCTGAAGCGTAAGCTTGATTCTACCAGTATTTGTCTGTATAAAATCAACTTGGATCAAGCAATGGATTACGTACAGGGATGTATTTGGATTGCCTACTTGGTAGTAATGAATTCAACAGAACCTTTTTTTTCTTTTGTGTGTTGTCAAACGATGTTAAGACCGCGCAGCGAAGATACTCAATTATCCTGGTCCTATTCGCTCAGATCCCAAAATAGGAAATGTATTCTCGTCTAGTTTACCCAGAAGTCGTGTAATGATTTGTCTTGACTCGGTGTTGTGTTATTCAGTCTATTTCTCATTTCGTTACGTTTGAAATTAAGATGAATTACATCGTTTTAAATGCAACTCGTTGACTGCTCAAGATATATCCTGAGCCCAATTGTACCGTATTATTGTTCCCCAAATCCGATTTCAATGATTGAGTCCCAGCTTTCAGTCGGCTTGTGTATGCTAAGAATCTTCAGTCGCGGGTCGGCGAGAGAGACCACCTCTTTCCAGTCTTCAGCACTGCGCTCTTGGGTATTGAGCATTTGAAGCATAGTGATGTCCACATTTCTGTGATTTGTATCAGCGTCCAAAGAAACAACATTCCAATCATAGGACCTCACTACTCACCTCATATACCTCTCCTGAATGCTGTTGACTACCTTAGGAGGCACAACGACAACCTCGACGAGTATAATCTTACTTGTTGGCTTCATGGCCGGCACAATTTGCTGGATGATCTTTGCCGAGTCATTATTGGACCAATTGTGGCAGATATGGCGCATAATATAGATATCGCCCGTCGTTGGCTGGGGATCAAAGAAGTTATGCGCCACAAAGGTGATGCGATCTTTGAGAGACTCTGGAAGTTGTTCCTGTCCCTGTTCGATTGTATGCTTGTAGTCTTGCACTACGAAGCTGAGGTCTTCGAACTGGGTGGCCAAGGCGGCACTAACGAAGCCAGAAGATCCGCCGACCTTATGTTTTCAATCGCAAATTAGAACATAGTAGTTAATATTTCCGATCAGAATTTAGAGGAATGCTTACATCGACGACCGTAGCTTTTCCCAGCTTCGCCCAATCATACCCCTTAATAACATGCGTCAGACTGTGTCCATAGTCCTTCCCGACTCCCTCCATGGTGCCGAAGAATCGCGCCTGGCGATCCGGATGTTTCTCGAGGAAAGCAAAGATACTGTCATTAGTAGCGAATGCTTTGCTGAAAGCACTCTCTCCTGGCTTGGAGCTGCCGGGGTTTTCCTCAAGCGCATCGGCTAGTTTGGCGCTGGCGAGAAAGAGCTCCTCGACGCAGTGGCCATACCAGTCCAACATAGGTTTGTTCCGGAGCAAGACGGCTGAAGACGCAGTGTGCGCGACCTGGCCAATCTCGGGCTCCGTAAAGATGCCATTCAAAATCGACTGGCGCAGGAACCGCTCAACCTGTCGCTCGGGGAGACCGACCTTCTGGGCGATCTTGGTGTAGGAGATGGAGCCCTCGAGCGGGACTGCTTCGTAAATCTTGAAACGGTATATCACTCGTTGCACAGCGAGGTCGATTGACTAATAAACAAAAAATACATGTCAATATAGCGTTAATCAAAAAAATCATAATGAAAATGAAATTGCAGCGTCACATACACTCCAGCACAATTCCCTCAGGACCTGGGCAGGTCCCAACGCCAGATCCCGCAAAATCTTAGTGTCGTCAATCAGGGCCACGCGGGCCGCTTCAAGCAGAGAATTATGCTCGGGGTTGGGGAACTCTGGCTCTGCATCTGCGCTGAAGGAGGGAGTTTTGAACTGATTTGATTTCAGGTGATAATCAAGCACACCTGCATTGGAGGCGATCCGTGCCGCGAGGTCAGTGAAGGAGGACATTGAGATTCGTCTTCAGATACCGCTCTTGGGGAGTTGAATAAGACAAAGCTGGCTAAAGCAAGCGTACATAACAAACAATCTCATTCTTATATTGCGTTTAACCGCGAGGCATACGTTGTTAATGTGTATCTATGAAACTGCTAGCCTGTTAGCTCCCCGCGCCCTCGGCTTCCGAGGTCCCGTCAGAGGCGAACACGGATGGACACACTCTATTGAAAGAAGAGTCTATGGAGAGCTTGTCTCGGGCATTACTTTTTATGTCCATTCATTTCTGAAGGAAAGTGCTAGCATAGGGGGCTAAAAAAAACCTAGACAATGAATGAGCAAAGTGGGTTAGAGAAGGCGTGGTCTACCATCGCAGGTCTGATATGAGCTGTGTTTGACTTTAAACATCAATGGAAAAACATGCACTTTTCTATCTATTCTAGACTATACTTTACATAAAGGTACAGTGGTCAGGAACTGCGTTTTCTGACAATCTGTGAAGATGTTGCTATTCTACGCAAACGTAGAGAAGTCAGTTATAAAAATCAGTTCCAGAATGAAAGACAAGAATTTCAAACTAGATTCTCATAGATTTCATGCACCTTGACCAAAACTATTGAAACATAAGCGTAATATAAATAGGAAGCATCAAACGAAATCTAGAGCACAATTGGGACAATCTATTCCATAGACCGACAAAGAAAGTCACTAAATGCATCCATATGAGGCCCCCGATCCATCATCGAAAAATGATTTACGTTGCTTAGTATGTCCACATGCAGATTCTGTCTCCCAACCAACGATGCCCAACCATCACCACTGAAATCAGTTCGGTTGTTAATCAGCCACAGCATCTCACGTGGATCATCAGGGTGTATCTCAGGACGAGGAGAATCAGGGTACTTGCAGATGCCATCGCGAGCGTACAGGATGTGTGTGCGGACGCCAGCCTTCGCATTAAAGGGCTGAATGTCGTACTTGTCCAGCAAACGGATGAAGGCGTCAAAGTGCGGTCGGAGCCAGCTGGGAGGTGCCTTGCCGCTGGTCCCGAAGATGTCTATGCTCTCGAAGAAGTCGTACATGCGCTCAGGGGGGTTCTCAATGCCGATCGGATTAGGAGAGTCAATTAAGATTAATCGCTCTGTCTTCTGTCCAGCTTGGGCGAGTTGCTGCGCGGCCTCATACGCACAGATACCCCCCGCGGACCATCCGCCGAGATAATAGGGACCGGATGGCTGGCGGCGACGGATTTCGACCAGGTACTTGGAGGTGAGTATCTCAAGCGTGCAGGCCATGTCATGTGGCGTCTTCATCCACGGGCAGTTGAGTGCGTACGCAGCGGTATCAACTCCAAACTTAGGTAGTGAGGCGTAGGATGTAGCTGATCCAGACCCATCTGGGAAAAGAAACAGAGTCTTCTTCGCCGTTTTGGGGTTCCCCCAGAGTAGAATAGAGGTGGACTGAGGGCCAGATTGGGGGTCGAAGTCGGATGCATTAGGCAGGCCAAGTTTTGACTGGGTCTTGACTGCTTTTTCGAGACACAACGCCTTGCTGACTTCTTCTAGATTCTGGTTCTCCATGAAGAGGGTTGACGGCAGTTCCATTTCCAATGTCTCACTCAACGTTCCCACGATTGTCAGTGCCAGTAGGGAGTCAATTCCCATGTCAGTGAAACTGGCAGTTGGGGTCAATTCGCCGATTGCAACACCAGTCTCCTTGGCGATACTGTCACGGATGAAATCAAGGACAGAAGGCTCAAGCTCTTGATCCGACGTTGCGCCCGTCTCGCAGCCAGATCCGCCGGTCACAATGCCGCTGCCGATTTCTGAGGAAGGGGTTGAGATCGACGGGTCATCCGCAGCTCCAAAGAAGCCCATCAAATCCTTGGGTGTTGGGTATTCCATGAACAGCGAGGAGGGCACCTCGGAACCGAGCTCCTCCTTGATTCTGGCAGTGATGGTGAGAGAAAGGAGGGAGTCGATACCGTGATTGGCAAACTCTTCACTGGGGCCCAACTCGCTCGGGTCAACGCCAGCTTCCTTGGAGATAATCTCCATCACACGAGCTGCCAGACCACTGGTCGCTGTCTTTGGAGATACCTTTAGAGAAGTTTTGGCTGCTGGGTTCTTGGATTGGCTTGATACGAATTCTACTGGTGCGACTTTAGGTCGTGGCACAATGGGTTCCTGCTTCTTCACAGTCGCAGCATTTCCGATCCGATTTGATCGCCCGTCGGAGGGCAAAAGGTGATCAAGAAGTCGCCGTGGGACGCCTTGGAACTACATATTGTTAACTCTTATTTTGCAGGACAGAAGCGTACTTATTTGAACTCACTTGAACGCCTTCGAAAACGGCTACCAGGGTCTGACCCTCAAAAATATAGGTGTCTCCGACATAGGTTGTACCGGTCTCCAATTGCATCCGATTGTAAACCTGGTACAGCTTTCCTTGGGAAAATTCCACGGCGCATCGCATGCGCTCCCAGCCGTGGTTGATAAACACCTGTGTCTTTGAGGGTGTGGCATCGCTCGCGTTCATAATGAAACCGGCAATGTGTCCCAGACTATCGACCCAGCAGGGATTGAACGTGAATCCATTGTCACCCACCTGAAAACTGACTTTCGCTGTGGCCTCGTGATGTTCGCTATCAAGGATTACTTCCTGCATCCCCTGGTAATCTTGGCTGTAGTTCACGATGGACGAGAAGAGTTGGTAGGCTAGGCGTCTCTTGAGTCTGTGTGCATCACCGTCTTCGGCACTATCGTGCAGTGCGCGAATTCTGCTCTGAATCAGGTACGCATTGCGCTTCCACTCACTGATCCAGTTCTGATTAGGAGTGATGTGAACTGCGAAGGTCGCGTGGCCCGTGGTCTTCTTCCCCTTGCTACTCACACTAAACAGCTCGAAAGAGACAATGTTCTTTCTCCAGTCGGCGGAGGCAGATACTTGGAATAGCTGCTGCTCATTATCTGTTCGTGACACCAGCGGATTTTGTACCTTCATATCACAGACGTCGAGTCCGATCTTTTCCTGGTTCATGTTGATTGCCTTCATCAGGTGACCGGAAATTGTAAGGGCGATATCAGCATAAAGGGACTACAGACTGGTTAGTCAATACATATATAGTAAGGGCCGTAGTGTGCATACCGATGGACAAAGTAGAGCACCATTGACAGAGTGTCCTGCGAGAATAGGGGCAAGCCGCTTATCATGAATATCGGATTCGGCGAGGAGGGCAGAAACCTCAGGCCCATCCTCTTGCTCCAAGATTCTTTGGACAGAGGGTGAGAGATAGAGAGGCTTGCTTGGTCGCGCGACAGTCATGTTGTCTGGCAGTGCTGGAATGAGATCATCGCCCTTTGTCAGACAGAAATTATTTCTATAGGGAATCCAATAGTTCTTCACGTCCCAGCAGTAGCGAGGAAGCGAAAGGACTTCCTGGTAATTCTCAAAGCCCCTGTGGTACTCGGTCCAATGAATGTCGATTCCATTGGAATAGAGGGTTTCCAGACCGGAAGTCAGCACCGCCCAGCTATCGGTATCCTTTCGCAGAGAGGCAATGGTAAGACTTTCTCGGCCAAGGATACCCTTGATCATACCCGAGCAAGCTGGGTGTGACCCAACCTCTAGCCACAGAGATTTTTCATTGATAATGGCCTCGGATTTTGCAGCCTCAACCGCACGCTGGAAGTCCACAGGACGCCGACATGCATCTGTGAGGTATGAAGCAGTGAGTGTCTCAGTGTCCCCTTCCGGGATCACCTTCCCCAGAAGAGGGGAAATGTAGGGAGTGGCGGGAGGTCTGTAGCAAACACTGGCAGCAGCCTTTCCGAAAGGTTGAAGAAGAGGGTCAACTTGGGCAGAATGGAAGGCAAATGGAATTTTCAACAGGATGCATTCAGCTCCCCGGGACTTCAATTTATCTCCCAGTGTCACTAGCTCCTCAATTGGGCCACTTATGACATTACTGGATGGCTGATTCAGACAGGCAATACTGCAGGAGGTACCAGAGAGTTCTGGCTCGATTGCGCTGACTGGTAGCTTGACAGCCAACATGGCGTGAGTTCCAGCAGTCGCTCTCTCGGACAGAAGCTGGGCTCGTATTCCTACTAGATAGACGACATCTGCAGCAGTCAAGACGCCCGAGGCGTACATCGCAGGATATTCACCCAGGCTGTGACCGATCGTTGCTGCTGGTTTAACACCCAGTGACTTCCAGAAAGCATACAATGCCATCTGGACACAGACCAAAGCTAAATGAGTCTGAGTCGGCGAAGCGTCCTCAGCATTCGATATGGAACCATCAACAAGAGGCAGAAAGCTCGGGAAGCCCTGTTGCTCCGCGATGCTATTGAACCGCAGAATGCTCTCTCGGAAGCTTGGGACCGTCTCAAAGAGCCGTTTGCCGATGCCCTTGTACACAGTACCCTGCCCGGTAAACACAAGAACGATCTTCGAAAGCTTGGTAGCATTGGGAATGGCCTTGTAATCAGAGACACTTGGTAAGGTATCCTGTAGGCGGGTGCGAACAGAGGCAACGTCCGAACCAGAGACGATAACGCGAAAGTTCTGATGGATCCTCCGCGCAGTCGTCGTGTATGACAACGAGGAAAGGGAGACATCCGGGTTCTGTTCCAGATAGTTTATGAGAGCCTCGACGTTTCCTTTGAGGGACTTGACGGTCTTTGCAGTCACAGTTACCAGCTGTTTGGATCGTGGGTCATTGATCCCAGACGGCACTGAACGAGAGGGAGCATCCTCAAGAAGCACTGCCGTGTTTCCACCAGCCGCACTGAAGTTGTTGAGGAAAGCTCTTCGCTTTCCCTCGGGAGTATGGCCTGCATTCCATGGTGTTGCCGTCAGCGGAATATAAATATTACGGTCGTTCATATCTGTTGGATAGCCATGGTTGATCTTGGTCTTGATGCCGCAGTGCGGTGGAATGGCATTGTTTTTCATCATCAACAACACTTTAATCAAGGATGCAACGCCAGAAGCTGACTCTGCATGTCCTATATTAGCCTTGGCTGTGCCTAGATATAGCGGAAGGTCTCTCTTAGGATCTGCTGCAAAGACTGATAAGACAGACTTCATTTCCGTCGCATCACCTGCTTGTGTGCCGGTGCCGTGCATCTCAACATACCCAACATCGCGCGGGTCAACTCCAGTATATCGCATAATCCTGTTGAAGACGGCGACTTGATCTCCTTCGAATGGCCTGGTGATCGAGTCGGTCCGACCGCAGTGATTCGTATAAGCGCCACGAATCACGCCAAAGATAGGGTCATTGTCTGCGATGGCGTCTTCCAGACGCTTGAGGATCACGGTGCCAACTGCATCGGAGCGGCAGTAGCCATTGGCGCCGTCATCAAATGCATTGCAATTACCTGTGGTGGACAGAAAATGGCCCCTGTCCAAACCAGCAAAATTGTCAGGGTTTGTCAAGACATTGGCACCACCAGCCAGGGCAGTGTCACATTCGCCACGCCACAAGTAACCGCACGCTGTTTGGATTGCAGCAAAGCTGGAGGAGCATGCAGTATCAATACTCAGGCTAGGCCCGCAGAATCGGAAGAAGTAACTGATGCGACCAGGGATAAAAGCACGGTTGCCGCCAGGAATGAAATATGTATCAATGTTCTGTCCACTGTTCACTTCACGCCAGTCGTCACTTGTTACGCCATAGAACACACCAATTCGATCTTGCTGCGTCGAGGGAGAAGTATTGGGGACCAATCCAGCCATCTCAATCGCCTCATAAGCAGATGTGATGGCGAGTCGCTGGGCAGGGTCGCAGCTCTCGCATTCGCGCGGAGACATGTTGAAAAACCGCGCGTCGAACAATCCTGGTTCTCTGATAAAGCAGCCGTATTTGATCCGACTCGTGTTCTTTGTCTTCCCAGTGGGATCGTAATGAGCCTTCCAGTCAAATCTGTCCTCGGGGATTTCACGGTGAACATCGCGCCCTGCCATCAACAACTCCCAAAATTCCTCGTTTGACGCTGCCTCGGGAAATCTGCCCGAGTATCCAATGATTGCAATTTCGGACTGGGAAAATTTGCCCGTGTTGCTGGAAGGGGGGTCGCTCACCGTATCTCCTTCTAACGTGTTTAGGATGTCGACTTTTAGAGATGTATTGGCAGTTATGACCGAAGATAGAAGCGGACCACTTCGGGATGAGACCTGATAGATGCTGCAATGGGTGAACTTCTGTTGTGAAAGTTCCTCGGCCAAAGAGGACGTCATGAGGTCCCAGTTTAGAGGCTCCAACAATGCTTCAGAGATTGCACCGCGTATCAGCTCTCTGAAATCCGAAGAAGTGATAATTTGACCAGAGACGGCAGAGACAATTCTCAATCGTTGCTTGTAATTGTCAAGAGTTGGCTCGTGGAATTTTCCAACAACATCATCCACGTCCTCCTTGAGGAATATATGAGGTGCATGGTAGGGAAGCTCAATTGGCAAAAACGAGTATCTCAGTGAACTTGATGATACAAAATCAGACAGGAGTCTGGGAGAACCACTGATAGAAACATTATCGCGGCTAACGGAGCTGATATAAAGTTGGGAGATGCTTGGAAGACTCTGTTGACTATCAATCAGTTCTCGACGCTCAATATGAACTCCTATTTTGATTCACTGAGAGAAGCCTTACCCTTTCAGTATTAAATTTCTTTATCATCTCTAATGCCTTGGCTTCTTGTATCCCAACAATAGCCGTCCAGGACTTTTTATCCCCGGGTACTGAGGATTCCAAATCATTACAGAGGATGAAAGAGCGAAGAGCACACCGGAAGGCAATAAGCACTGTTTCAACTGCAACAGGAAGCAGCTCAGAGAGCGTCTGTGACGTACTTATGGCTACAGCTGCAAATGACCCCGTGCAGGCGCCGACGAGGTAAGTGTTCGCGGCAGAGGGATATGGCCTTGATCCCTGTCCGAGATACCTAACGCGAGACCACCTATCAGTACGGGGAGATTTGGATGTAGAAGGCATCATATGGGGATATCATCACCTGATGAATTGTGCTATCTCATTGGCACAGAGTAGAGCAAATGTTAAAGCGGGAGCACCGCGACAATTCTCATGCTCAGCAACAAGGTCAATAAGTGTCGTAAAGTACGGGAACCAATCCTGTTGATTCATAGGGAGATTCCCCAAATAACGTCGAAGGTGAAAGGCGACTTGATCAAAAAATGCCACCAAGAGTCCATCATTCTTAACATGGAGGAGATGGTGTAGCGTATGCTTGAAGGGTATTGTTTGGTCGCCGAAAACAAACACCTGAGCAGATTTCTCCATCATGTTCTCATTGGTAGGGCTCATGCTCCATGTTGAAGGGCTTGATACTCCCTCCATTGTTGAACTGAGAATTGAAAATTGAGTAGAGAGTGATAGTGAGAGAGCCTAACGAAGACTGAATGATAGTGTATAAAAAGAATTATCTCTCTTTTTAAGGTATTGATATCAGCCGCTTAGGCCATCCATGGCTTACAGGATTTATATCAGCAGCTTAGGCCATCCATGGCTTACAGTATTGATATCAGCAACTTAGGCCATCCATGGCTTACAGGATTGACCCTCAAGGACTTGTTGCTCGGGGTCCGGACTCCATGCTGCCTATCGGTGTCAGCTCAATTCTCGGCGCGTAGCATCCGATGGGCCATGAAATGAGAGTCCTCGGATGCTGGGTCTTGCCAGATTGAGGACCGTGGTCTGGAAGCTATCGATGTGTCTGACATGCCATGTCCCTTCGGAATCCCGACCTGGGACATACGCTCACATCCTCAATGAGTAAGCAGGAGATGGCCATCTGCGATCGAAAATGTATATTGCAGGATGTGTGCGTGTGTTCATAGATTGTGTTCTATGACCTAGGTTCTACATTGAAGGTCTATGGATAACGTGACTGTTGCGTAGTTTACTACCAAGAATTCTCCTGCCCATGGATATGTAGATAAAATGTATCTCTCGTTCGATTTTAAACCACTTTTCCATCAACAATATGAGTCTCAAACCATCCCGTCACAAAAACAGTCCTGGTGGCATCGGCAAAGTTGGCATGGTCTGGAAAAATCACGTTTTGATAGTATGGATCCTCCTTGGCTCGAATATAATCTTCCACATCCCTGAACAATATCTGAATATAGCAGTCATGATCGGCGGTGAGACCCTCTGGAAAGTTACCGAAGATTTGCCTCATCATTTTCTTAGATTCGGTAGTATTGTGTGTCTATAATGGTTTTTTAGAGTCAATACAGGACGAATGTCGATACCATTCGTAGTGGCCACTATGATGACAAAAAAGCCTTACCATCGTGTAGCTGACAACGCCTGCCTTTTCCAGATGAGTCTTTACCAGTTCGGAGTGGTGCTGGCTCAGGTAATTGTGGTAGTCGTCTTCGCTCATGCCCTCCTTGCGGTAGGCGCAAATGGTTAAAGCGTACAGACGCTGGCTAGTCATTGTGATGAAGATTTGGCAGTACCGATTGCAGAGAAGTCTGGCTATTAGGGTGAGGTGAAAAACTTTTTCATTTATTTGATCGAACACTTCCTCTTCGTGATGGACGAGTTCACCAGGGGCTTCGGACGCCGAGGAGCGACTCCTAATTCTAGCGTAACGGCTACTACAAATTCTATGTTTGGATTGCTCACATGGCATCGTTGATAGCTATAGTAGGCTTTCTTGGAATTGTGATGCTGTTTGGTTCTTGTAGTTCATTTATTTATCTGCTGTATGGGCTCTTCTCTCCACATTGCGATCATAACGAGCCCTAGTATTTTACTAAAATAGACAAATAGGTACTACGGCCGCTGTTATGCTCGGAAAAGAGAAATAAATTTTGCAGAGTCTTACAGCAACGTAGACGGCTTACAATTTATATTGACACTTCAACGTCGATCCAACATTAGTTGGCAGCAATTGGTGCCTCTCGTGATTGCACCTGAGGGTTCTCGCGAGGAGCAGGCTCATTATGACCTTTCATCGGCTCGAAACCCTTTCGGAACACCGGGCTTTCCTTTACCTTGCTCCAGTCGTGCAACATGTACCCGTTCTCGACCGAGCACTTAACCTCCTCGCGACCACGCGGGACGAGTTCAGCTTCGTAGGAGGCGATCGCATCCTGCAGACTGCGTTGTTGTCCGAGAACCTCCCGAAACCCTGCCAGTAGATGTGAAACGTCACAGATGCAGTGGTTCAATCCCTGACCACGGTCTACAACAAGACAAGAATTAGTTCATATCCTATTTCAATAGAAATTTAAAACTTACACGGAGGCATAGGGTGCGCGGCGTCCCCAACGAGGGTTATTCTGCCCTTTCGGTTATCCCATGGCTGGCTGATCCAGTAGCTAATATCGGCCTTGTGGACCTGAGTCTCATCGGGGATCCAGGTGAATGCAGATCGTGCTGGCTCAGCGAGGGTCTGGGCTTTTTCACGGATCAAGTTGAGTCTTTCTGCATAGGTCTCAGGAGGCTCGTCTTCGGTGAACCATGCCATCGCCATATGGAAGATCCATGACTCTGGATGATCGGGGCCTTCAGGCATACTCGAGACTGTAGAAATACTTAGCTATCGTGCCATCGGTATTCAAAACAAAAGGAGAGAAAGAAAGCTCACTGGATTGAAAAGCATGGAACGATCGGTCGCTTAAGGCCAAGTAACTCGTGGGAAACCGCTGTCGCACATAGCGGGCTTTGTCGGCATCGTTGAATGTAACCGTCATGTTGGTGTGGAAGATGGGGAATCGGCTAACAGATGCCTTTTCGGCGCTTCCCATAGCGAACTCGCGCACCTTGGATCGAGGACCGTCTGTACCGACGAGGATTGAACCAGGCACGACAGTGCCATCTTCAAAGAAGGCGACCACACCATGGCCACTTTCGTTGAAAGCGACATCGACCAGGTTTTTGCCATACTGGACATCGATACCATTTGCACACAGCGCCCTCATCTTGCTCCGAGGGACGCGCAGGCCCTTCGCGTATGGCACTCCGGCCAGCATGGTTCCCGTCTCTCCATGGATAATTGGATAGTTGCCACCGGCATCAATCGGGATGGCAGGATTACAGGAGACATCCACCATGTTCCTGAAGCGGTCTTCAGGGAGAAGGTTCTCCAGGCGATCGAGAGACCAGTGGATAGCCATGGTCCACTCATTGCTGCGGTAGTTCAGCGTCACTTCCTTCTCGAAGATCGAGTACCGAATGCCAGCCTGCACGGGTCAGCAGGCTTTCCCTATGGAACCAGCTATGATTCATGGCGTACCTTTTTCAATGACTGGGCCAGAACAAGTCCGGTGATACCGGAGCCAATGATGAGGACATGGAAATCCTGCGGGAGTCCTTGAGTAGCCATGGTGATGTGATGTGATCTGTATCTTATCATCCAAGAAGCAAAGCAAGATTGGTTTCGGAAAAAAAAAACAGCATGCGTATAACTATATATCTTGGTACTTTATTCTTCTCCTCTCGAAAGACCGCAAGATGGAGCCATCATTTTTCTGACTTTGTCTTGGCTTGACCCGCCAACGAGTTCGGGCTGTTCCCACCGAGGGGGCTCGGATTCCGAGTGTTTGGAGGTGTGCCTCAAGAGCCCAACAGTTAGCTCTGGACAGGTTGAAGGGTAACGATCATGATGCTCATTTCACAGCAATAATTGATGTATCTTGTTGACCTGGCTTCTCTTTCGTCACACATTGACTGTCGATCAGAGAAGGAAGCTGTGGGAGAGGAACAACATGGAAATGGTGTCTACATGGCCTGAAAAGTCAACGTTTGCGATCGCGGCGGCACTTCTGGTGGTATCATCAGCTCTTGCGTATGTGAATGAGAATCTCACGAAGCTAATTTGATTCCCTTCGCAGCTATCCTCCTGGCTCCTGCATCTCTTCTATAATGTGTTTTTACACCCCTTGCGGAAGTACCCCGGACCGACTCTATGGGGTGCCACACGGTTACCGTGGTGTTGGTACCAGTCTCAAGGCATCTTGAATCGGAAATTGCTGCAGCTGCATCTGAAGTACGGTCAAACCGTTCGTGTGGCACCCAACGAGCTGTCCTTCACCTCGGAGGCAGCATGGAAGACAATCTATGGGCCGCGAACGAATGAGATGGGCAAAGACCCAGTCTTCTCTCTTCATACACCGACTGGTGTGCAAAGTAGGATACATCCTCATCGATTTTTTTTTTTTTTTTTTT
>JAPVCG010000028.1:319462-329855 GCA_029606305.1 Paecilomyces fulvus
GCATTTTCCGAGAAGGCCTTACGAGAGCAGGAGGGCATTATCCAGGGTTACGCAAATACACTTATGGACCAGCTCTCGTCGAGAGCGTCTTCTGGGCCGCAGAATATGGTAGATTGGTTCAATTTTACCAGTAGTTTCATGAGACCCCGAACTGGTCAGTCTCTGTGCTAACTGGAAGCGCAGCATATGACCTGATTCGTGATCTTTCTTTCGGGGAACGATTCGATTGCCTGGCCAAGGGAAAATATGACGATTTCGTGGCATCAATTAAAGAGATATCAAAAGAACTTACATTCATCCAAATGTTCAAGTATTACGGTCTGTTAACTGTCCGAGGATTCTTTACTCCTAAATCAATCGTGGGCGCACGCAAACAAAATATGAAGCGAGTGATGGATACGGTCAATCGGCGAGTAGAGCGGGTGACCGACCGAAAGGACTTCTTATACTACATCCTGGCTACCATGGAATCCGACAAGGGCATGTCGCGAGAGGAGATGAACGTGAATGCCTTTTCTTTCTCGATTGCTGGCTCTGAATCATCGGCGACCTTGCTCAGTGGCTTCACTTACTACATTCTCACACATCTAGAGATTTACGAGAAGCTTGTGGCAGAGGTTCGAGGCACCTTTGGTTCGGAAGAGGAGATTCAGCTTGCGAGTCTTAACAACCTCAAATATCTCAATGCCGTTCTTCTGGAATCACTGAGGATCTATCCACCCGTGGCCATAACAATGCCGCGAGTGGTACCCCAGGAAGGAGAAGTCATTGATGGCAGATTCGTCCCTGCCGGGACAACAGTCGGCGTGAATCACTTTGCCTGCTATCATGACCCTAGAAACTTCCATCGTCCAGGCGACTTTCTGCCGCAACGGTGGTTTCCCGAGACACAGAATCGCTACCCTTTCAATAAAGATAACCGAAACTGTTTACAACCTTTCTCATTCGGGCCAAGAAACTGTCTGGGAAAGAATTTGGCGTGGGCTGAGATGCGTCTAATCGCTACAAAACTGCTGTTTCGCTTTGACATGGGGCTTGACCCAGGTTCCGCTCAATGGCCAGATGATCAGAAGATTTTCGGTTTCTGGGTCAAGCCACCATTGCTTATCAATTTGAAACCAAGGCAGATAAGCTCTGCTTCATAACTGAGGCGTAAAGGATTTTGAGCTTGATACCTATACTTGGTCTCATATCTTAGTCCTAATGTGATAAGTTACGTGTCCCCAAGACTAATGAGACCTGAAATTGAAAATCAAACTTGGATATTTAGAGCATTCTCTTACAGGCAAGTCCGAATCCCCAATAGCATGAAAGCGAACAGAACCTAGCCGTCATTGGAAGAGGAAAAAGAGAACATATGTTCATCCCGCAAGGGTAGTCGTGAAATGTAATCCTGCTGACCTAGTATAGGTGTAATGAAACTAAGTTAAGGAGCCAAACGCTCGTTTTGGCGATGTGATCTGAACCATCTTATTCACAATCAGAAGTAATTTCATTCGTGTAATCGCATGGAAAGTATAGAGTAAAGTATCCAAAGTCTCTATGCCTGAATAGCCACAGCTTTTTCGGCAGCTACCTGGTCTACATACTTTTCGCCCTCTGTCACCCCATTCGTTAGCAGTTTGCTCTCCATATCGTCAATATCCCCCTGGCTAACTGGCACGGTTGCAAATCGTCGCAGCGCCGCTTTGTTCACTTCCGGTGTAAGCACGGCACCTTCCCCGATCAGCTCTTCCAGATGCTCGAAGTAGCGGACGAAGAATCCTGGAGTAATCGTGTTTATGAAGACTGCCTCTTCCTCGAAGGGGTTGCTGAATCGGTGGGGTAGACGAATGGGAATCACGACCATCTCTCCTGCCTTGGCGTCCACATCAGGCCGTCCAGGGCTGTGGAAGCGTACTCGACCTTTCTATTTCCAGTGAGTATCTGAAATAGGTACAATGCTAGTAATTGATAGACATACAGTGACATAGAAGCCTTCGTCATGCATCTCGTGGAAATGGAATACCGGCCCGTCGCTTCTCGGGGGAAGCAGGCTTTCGATCACCGCCAGACGGTACTGAGTGTTAGACCCGTCCTCGATGATGCGATATAGATCTAGACAAATTCAGCTTTTTTGCTTTTCCTTTCCTTTCCTTTCCTTTTTCTTTTGTGATGTATCTCACATTGTCCGAGCCGGCGCCATGGTGTCTTCTCCGGCTGGTAGTGATTGATTTTGAGGGTACTGGCGTACGCTTGATCGACTTTGTCTCCCATTGCGAATATCGGACCTGATTCTGCGTCTGCACAGAAAGTACAATCTTCTTTCGTTCATTTATATATATGCTATCCTCCATACATCTCAATAGTTCACTTGAAACCTTCCATTCCCGAACAGCGTTCACCTCGGGTCTCGGAACCCGACGCGTGTGTATAGAACGGCTGCCGCAATGCATTTCCACCAACGTCAACAACCGGAGATCAGATGCCGTGAGCGCGAGTCTCATTGAATATAATCTAGTTTATTCATATATACAAGCAGAGTGCAGGGGAAAAGTCTAGAAATTGCGGCAAGGCCGTTCTTACCAGATTCAATGACTTGTGCATGAACCTAGGTTGAATTCAAAACTTACAGTGGAGATGCCTCTCTATTCCCCATGAGTTGTTATTCCATACCAAATTCAGCCTTAAAGGATCTTATTTGGGCCCAGAATCGCGCAGTCAGGTGGACAGCGATTGACAAGTCACCACCCGGTTCGGGACCGCCGTCGGCCTCAGTAACCCCTATCAGGTAGTAAGCTGCTGAGATGGTTCTTCAACATAGTAAAGACTATGTCAATAAAGACAATCTCCAGTTCTATGTTCAAAACAGAAATATCCCAATTTTATTGATTGGTCATATGAGCTAAATTGCCTTATTTCGTAGCTTCATATTGTGCCACAAAAAAAATTGAAATAAAAAAACGGCTAGAGTTTACTCCTGCCATCCAACCAAAGCTCAAGATCTATGCCTCCAGGCTGAGTTCCCAAAGTCCTTTACAGACATGAGAACTTCTATCAATCTCGATATTCACCTGCTACTACGTCAGCGACGTTCGCCGTCACAATGGTAAACTCACCTTTAAGGAAGGATCAACTCGGGAAAACGTTTCGAGCCATTCGGCCCGCGACCTCTGTTTAACGTTATGCATCGTCATCATGGTTATATCTCGTCTACGATATCCGATTTCAACATGTCGAGGAAACTCGTTCGGTAAAGGTGACACGCCATCCGTCACCAGAATCCGAGCGGACAGCGTAGCCCTCAACGTAGGGAGCAGTGTTCGAAGAAGGTTGACGGTATCGTTGTCGGTCCAGTTCCACAAAATATTGCGAATTACATAAACTGAAACATTGCTCGAATCATCTGAGGGGGGAGGGTCAAACAATGAGGTGACGTAAGTGAAGGCAACCCTGTCTCTATACTCGGCATTAAGTAGTGTTTTACCGCGAGAAAGAAAATCCTCCGAATCACAGCGGACCTCGAAGGATAAGTCTGGCCTTCCTGGTGCAAGTGAAATAGATGCGAAGCCGTATCTTCCGCCGATTTCGACGACCTTGGAATGTTTTGGGGGATTAACGCGCTCGATCGACTTTCTTATCAGAGCATCCGCAGGATCCAGAGCTATCCTTGTCAGCATTTGCGAGAGAAACTTGAATTGGAGTCCGGCATTTTCGATGCAAAACTTACACTGGGATACGCCTTCCATGGCTCGACGAAACCGGTCCCCTTTTTCAGGGTTGCTGGCGTGCCAGTCGTACATCTCGATGCCCCATCTGAGACACTTTTAGCAGAACGGGACAACTGCACCAAAGAATCACTTACCCCTGTTTGAAGCCCGATGTGCCATGGTTATAATCATTTGGTTTAGCAGCTAGTGCCTCGGCCAGATGAGCACTAGCAATGCGCGTCTCGAAGAGTCTGGAACGTTAACTAGTCTTCTTCTTCTTCTTTTGAACGGCCAGTGGGAACGAAAGAGCAAAATACGTACTGGAGTTCAACCCAGGCCCTGAAATCTCCATGAAGAAGTAGGTCTTCCGACACGGCTGTCAAGGCAAAAACATCATTCTCTGGCATTTGAACGATGTTCTTGCAGCGGAGCAATCCTAGAATCCGGACCAGCTTATCTTCTGGAATACCTGACTGTTGCGAAAGGCTACCAAGAGTGGCCCTCCCCCCGGATGAAGCGATGTATTCCAGTGTTCGTGATTGGAGAAATACATACAGGGCACCGTGATCCCAGTTCGAGGCGACGAAATCATGAAGGTAATCATGGGGTCCTTGAAGGAGTACAGTGAGTCGCTCCAGCAGACCAAGCGTTTTTGTCCGCACTGTTGTCAGCTCCAGCGAGCTCTCTGACCAGAAAGCCGTACTTGTGCCTGCTGATAGAGTAGGAAACGCGGTGCCAGTCTTCTGACACTCCTTCTCCATAGACACGCATTGGTCAAGGATCTCAGCGGCCAATTGACTAATGCCTATCTGTTCAAAGTTCTCATCTGATAAGGAAATACTCCCCATGGTGTTTTGTTGTGAAGATGCTACGCGTAGTAGTAAAAAAAAAAAAACGTCACAGAATTAAAACAACTATAGTCCTTTTCTGGTGTATAGGAAACCTGTCCGTAAATGGAGCTTGTTTTGAAGGACTACATTTGAGCTCATGGACTCATGGATGCCCACCATCTCTACTGAAAGCAACTATCGTTCGGGATGTCGGTTTTCGGGGTCCGGGACACCGAAATTGAGATATGGCTTTGAAATAGGTGCATCATTTGAGATTAGCAACATACCCACCATGTTGTATTGCAAGCATACTCGAAAGCTAATTTATGATTCATTCCCGTATTGTTACAAGCCATTGGTCTAGGCCGCTGCTGACTTTTTTTTAGGAGGACGGGGTTACATTGGAATGAGCACTTGTAAAGCACCACTCCAAACCCTCATTGCTCATGCACTGTCGTATTATCACAGATCGAACTCTGTTCCTAATATAGAAATGGGCGATGATCCGCTGCGCTTACAATTAGTTGATTCCGTGCGACACGTGCGGCAAGTGCGGCAATTGCAGCATACTACATATCTTGCTTCTTCAGTTTAGTATTATGGAAGAGCTTCGCAAGTAGTTACCTATGGAGATGAGTAAAATAGGCATAAGCACTTCAGCTTTATTCCTGCCATAAAGGCTGACTCAAGTGAGAATTGATCGACAACGACGGAGCTCTTTACGGCCATTGACGGCACTCGGATTCCGAACAACAGTCTCAAGCAGCGAGTATCCAAACCGCTAAGGTGAGATTGGGCATCAGTGAATAGCATTTACTTATGACTGTCATCGTCGCTTGCGGTGAAATCTCGATGATGATAGTTTTCGTTCCAACAGCATGCTCACCATGCCTGCTGAGAGCTCAAGCGCGACTCCGTCCGGGGTCTGGCATCCACGTATAAACCTGAAAAGCCTCTTCTATGGCAGCGGATGCGTTGAAAAACACCTCGTCAGTACCCTCCCCGCCGCATCATCCAAGGCTTTCATCATCACCGGCACCTCGCTTGCCACCAAAACGCCTCTTGTGCGCCACCTGGAGACCCTACTCGGAGACCACCACGTGGGCACAATCTCCGGTATCCGTCAGCATGGCCCCATAGACGACGTCAAAAAAGCTATAGACACGGTCCTGAAACATCCGGGGATCGATACAATCATATCATTGGGCGGCGGCTCGCCGATTGACACCGGAAAGGTCATCTCTCTACGCATCAAGGAAGGCCGTGGATGTTTCCTCACCCATATCACGATCCCCACCACTCTCAGCGCCGCTGAGTGTACCGCCGGCGGTGGTTATACTAATGCAGAGGGGGTGAAGGTCGGGTTTCGCGCCCCTGAGATGGGCGTATCGGCCATCTTCTACGACCCACAATACGCCCGCTATACACCCAAGGACCTCTGGCTGAGCACAGGGATGCGGGCGATGGACCACGCCGTCGAGTGCATGTATCACCCCTACTCAAGCGAGGTGCCCTGGAAGGCGCTGTCGCTGTGGGCGGTCCGAGAACTGTTTGAGTGTCTTCCCAAGGCAAGAGACTCACACCCTCACGACGAAGACGTCACCGTACGGCTGATGCTCGCCGCGTATGCGAGCTCAGGACTGAAGGGAGAAGATCTCAAAGAGGGAATGGGGCTATCTCACAGCTTGGGCCATGCGTTGGGTAGTCCGTATGGCATTGCGCACGGAACTACCTCGTGCATGACCCTCGGGAAGGTGGTCAGACTGAAGGCTCAAGAGTCGCCGGATGACGCCAGGCAAATTGCACGCCTCTTGCCGTTGATAGGGGGAAACCCAACGGACGACGAGCTGCAAGATGCACTCGAAGTTTCGGACCGCATTATCGCTCTCGTCAGCGCTCTTGGTCTAGATCTTTCTGGTCTTTCTGCTCGAGGAGTCAGCAAGGATGAGATACCAATTATTGTGCAGCGGGCTCTCCGAGGGGTTACCAACGGGTTGCTGTATGACCAGGTGAAAGAATTGGTGGAGACCTTGTTTTAGCCACTCCTTTGTTTGATCAGGACCATTTCAGGACCGCAGATAGAAGATATCGGATCAAATGATAAGTCATGTCAGACATATTTGCAAGGGTCTTTCACCGAGGTGATCATGAGAATCACAAGCTTAGCTTTGGGTAACCAAAAATTCATGCTTCCAACAACCCAGTTTCTACTACTACTAACATGGTGGTAGGGGTAAATGAGGTTGGATGTCTTGGAGGATTTGAATGAATATGCTTGATTATTAGATATTGCTATCTCTCCAGAATCGGAGGACACAGAATAGACCCCACTAGTTACCCAGAGGCACGGCACCAGCGAAAAGTCCAGAGGTGCTTCCAATTGTCGGTTCCCAAGATGGTGCCAGTGCCTGGTCCACCCGCGAGCACTCCCAGACCAGCCATGACCAGCCCCATGCCGATCCTCGTGCCAATTTTCGACTTGTCTTTGATGAGTGCGACGAATAACGCAGGCGGGAGGGCTACGAAGACGCCAGAGAAAAAGCCGAATAATACTGTAGTCACGATGATGCCGGCAAGATTTTTGACGACAAGGAGAACTGCGCCCATAGCCAGGGCACCTGGATTTCGTTAACCGGGACAGGGTTTAGAGACGGTTAAAGATGGAAATTTACAAGGAGCTATGGTATTGAGTGGCCCGACCTTGTCGGATAGCCAGTTGGGGATTGTTCGACCAAACACGGACGCTGCATTGAGGATGGGAACGAGATAGAACGACCACTCTCATCGGTAATGCCGGAGCCCTGTCCGAAGTAAGACATAGTCTTAGAATCCTACATACATGCCGGTGAAGCCAATCAAGCAGCCAGCCACGAAGGTGATATAGGGTGCATCAGTAAACGCCGTCCAGTCGACGAGGGACCGTGCCTTGGCTGGTGTGACTCTCATCTGCATGACGGCGAGTGGAATAGCGAGAGTGACAAGCGCGGCGAAGCCTAGCACTCGCACCATCCATCCAAACCCAATGACATCAATAAGCTTGTAGAACAGACGATGCCACCGGTCGAGCTCCCGGATGCTGCCAGGCCCAGAGCTAACCCGATCCTGGTGGTAAGATACGTTGGCATAATGGAAACGCAAGGGACGTAGAGACAGCCGCCCCCAATTCCGATCACAAATCCCTGGGCCAAAAGTACGTACTTCCCAGTACGTCTTGCACAACGTCCATGCCCGTAACCCACCGTTTGGTACTGGGGTTGCTTCGATGGGCGCCTTAGATTCCGCGCTCTCCTGACTTCGACTAGGGCAATGCGTGCTTTTATGTCCTAGAACATTACAATCACTGCATCGCGGGGGAGCTCGTACGAGACGTGGTTCGGTCGCAGATGCCAGTTCTGTAGATGTAGTAGTATGAGCTCCTGAAGCTCCTGGAGCTCCTTTAGCTTGATTCTTCCTCCCCTGTACGAGACCGTGATCTTCTTGGATAGACAGACCTTCTGTAGATGTAATTTGACGTTTAGAGCGCTTCTTTTTTCGCTGGAGTTCTGCATTGGCTGCACGTAGATGTTGGTTCTCTTGGGCCAGAAGGACTCCGCCATTAATTGGCCATTTCACATCCTTGAATAAGCTGGCCTAGAGCAGCTTTAGCAGGGGACGAGGGACTCCGTGTATTAGTTCTTAGCAAGACCTGAATCGCGGCCGTCTGCTTCTCTAATTGCTTCAGGTTTCGCGGTGTTTTTAATAGAGAAGTAGTGGAATCAGTCGACCGGCTTCCTGGTGGTGTAGGAGTCTTAAGTTGAATAGTAAATCGTCCAAGCACTTTCTCTGAATTAAATGAAACTAGACTAGTAGCTCTAAATGTGCTCTTAATAGTAGTTGAAAAACGCTTGAATACGAGCTCTAGGGTAGATCTCCAAGCAGTCAAGCTTGTCAATATGATTGAATCCTTGTCGTTGCTTATCCTGAACCACGCTCCCTTTAAAGGTGAAAAATAGCTGACATCAAGCGGTTGCAAATAATCTGACGGATGAGGTGACATAGATAGAGGAATAATATTATTCTCACTGCATAGTTTATCGAACTCCGGGGTTAGATGCTGGGCTGTGTTTGTTGCTAGAAGCGCCGGAGTCCGAGCACCGACTTGTCCCTAGTACTTGAAACAAAAAAAAGGCGATGATTTGTGACCATGAGGAAAACACGAGCTGTTCGTCCCCTTGCGGATTGAAACCTCTACGCAACAGCAGCAACGATGCCTAGCTGGGTTCTCTTCCCTCGTCTGCATCTCGCAGAAGTCGAAGACCAACCCTGGTGCCCTTCATGGCTCCGCGAACACACCCACAAGGCGCTGGCGCGCATGTGGCAGACATCTAATAGCAAAAAAGGCTCCCCAGCGACCCAAGCATGCGAATTGCTGCTTGGAGCACTTGGAGGGCCGGAAAAGGCAGCTCAGTTCACTTTCATCGATGCGTGCGCGGGAGCCGGTGGTCCAACACCGTTGATGGAACGGGCCATGAATACCAGACTGGCAGCTAATGGTCACGGACCTGTGAATTTTGTGCTCACGGATCTATGGCCAGATCTCCAGGCGTGGGAGAAGATTATCAAGCGCAGTGAGCACATCGCATTTATCGAGGAGCCCATCGATGCCACCACTCCGCGACGCCTGGCAAAGCCAGGAACCAAGGAATGCCGGATTTTCAACTTGTGTTTCCACCACTTTGATGATGACGCCGCAGAGAAAGTGCTGGCAAGTGCGGTGCAGAGCACCGATGCCTTTATGTCGGTGACCCTCTTGATATTCTATACTAGACTGCAATTAATCGTTTCCAGGATATTTGAGATGACCCACCGTACCCTTCCTTCCCTCCTCAATACGACCTTTGTCATCTTGTCGGTATTTTTCACTACCCTCTACGATTTCTATTGGTCGCCAAAGCACCTTCTGCTCACCTATCTGATTCCGATTCTGCCCCTTTTCTACGCCATCGACGGGTATGTTTCGTGCACGCGAGGGAGGACTCCGGAGGAGACATGGTCACTCCTTCGCCGCCAGCCAAACCTAGATCTCAGCGAATGGGAACTGAAAAGTGGAGAGCAGACAGCATTATTGCCATTTGGAAGACTGTATTGGTACTCGGGGGTGAAGAAGAATGGGACGCAGTAGAGCTGAGTTCGAAAGATGGAATTCTATGTAAATGGGGGCAGAGCACTCTTGTTTGAACTATACCTCGTCAACATTACAGTGCTTCCTTGAGTACATTACTAGAGGCTACGTGCTGCAACAGAAGGAAACAGGCTACGAGACCCGTCCCAGTGACAGCAGCGTTGGCAAGGAGCAGCTCCACAATACATTGATGTTCCCTTCTAATCCATGATGCAGAGGTATTTTGTGCCAACAATTTGGGAATACAACCTTTACGCCTTAGCAAGTAATTTGGCAACTAATAGCCTGGTGACTGACCCGTGCCCATTGATGCCGTCCAGTATAGCGCTGTTTGTTGAGAATTGTCTTTCACTTGGGTATTGGCACTGTGAGCGAGTAGTGGTCTTGCTACGGCCTCGTGTCCATTTTCAGTTAATAAAAATTGACAATGCAAGAGGGTATTCCGGAAATGACTGTAACGTACTGACATTGCCCGTCTCTCCAAACAGCCGGCACTACAGGCGGAGCATATCAAGCTCGTTCGGTTGTCAGTCGTTCCCGAATGGTTTCCGGTAAATTCAACGCTCTTGCTCGTGTCGAATCCTTGTCCCTTCTTGTCCTCTCTCTTTTCTTTTCTTTTTTTTTTTTTTTTTTTTTTTTTTTTTTTTTTTTTTTTTTTTTTTTTTTTTTTTTTTTTTTTTTTTTTTTTTTTTTTTTTTTTTTTTTTTTTTTTT